>PVJI01003363.1:0-60042 GCA_004026765.1 Micronycteris hirsuta
GGAGTTCATCATCACCCAGCCTTTATTGTATGAAATGTTAAAGGGATTTATATAAGGTATGGAGGGATATCAACAGGCGAGTGGTAGGGGGAGAGAGGGGGGAAAGGGGCAGAGAATAAGTAGCATAAATGGTAGGTAGAAAACAGACAGGGGGAGGTTAAGAATAGTATAGGAAATGTAGAAGCCAAAGAACTTATGTGTATGACCTATGGACAAAAACTAAAGGGTGGGGAATGGGGGGGGATTATAGGGGCAGAGGGGAAGAAAGGGGGGGAAATGGGACTACTGTAATAGCACAATCAATAAAATATAATTAAAAAATAAATCAACAAAAAACAAGTGCTGGTCAGGTTGTGGAGAAAGGGGAACCGCTCTGCACTGTTTTTGGGACTGCAGATTGGTGCACTCACTATGGAAAACAGTATGGAGATACCTCAAAAAATTAAAAATGGATCTGCCTTATGACCCAGCATTCCCACTTCTGGGAATATATCTGAAGGAAACCCAAAACACCAATTCAGAAGAACATAGACATCCTTATGTTCATTGCAGCATTATTTACAATTGCCAAGATATGGAAAGTAGCCCAAATGTTCATCAACAGATGAGTGGATAAAACAACTATGGGATACTTACACAATGGAATATTACTCAGTCATAAAAAAGAAGAAAAGTGCACCCTTTTGGACAGTATGGATGAAACTGGGAAACATTATGCTAAGTGAAATAAGCCAGTCAGAGAAAAACAAATACCCTATGAATTTACTCATATGCGGAATCTAATGAACATACTGAACTAACAAGGAAAATGGGGACAGACTCATAGATGAAGAGCAGATGACAGCTAGTGGGTGTTGTGGGTGGGGCGTGAGGGGGTGGAGGGATTGAGCAAGAAGGAAACAGGACTCATGGACATGGACAACAGTGTGGTGATTGCTGGGGGAGGGGGTCTAAGGGGACTAAGTGGTAATGGAAAAAATACAATAAAAATTAAATAAAAAATAAAGATTGAAAAAAGAAAAAAAAAATACAGTCTCCGACTGATGATGGTTCAACTTGCCATTGTGCAAAGGCTGTACATGTTCAGTAGACAATGTCCTTTGAATTTTTATCTCTTCCCAGGCCAGGGATATGTGGTATAATACACCCTTGTGATGCTAGGCAATGGCTGTGAGCTGCAGCTAGCAGCCACACAATTACAAGCGTAAACAACCAATTCTCTACAGTGTATTCATAGTGTGAGATGACTTTGCCCAACTGTAGGTTAATGAAGTGTTCGGAGCAGGTTTAAGGTAGGCTAGGCTAAACTATGATGTTCAGCAGGTTAAATGCATGTTCAATGTATTAAATGATGTTCAGTGCATTAAATGCATTTTTAACTTGTAATATTTTTAGCTTACAATGGGCTTTTAGGGACATAACCCCATCTAAGTCGAGAAGTATCTGTACTGGTAAAAACAGGTTCACTTGGACTACTGGAAAGAAGATGAGGTCTGAATTAAAACAAAACACTGGATAATCCCAAACCCATTTTGTTTAGCTCAGGAATATCCCCTCGGAGGAGCAGCTACACTCAAACATCCGGATTTGGCTCTGCTCTGTACCCAGCTGACAGCCTCTGGAAGGGACCCTCAGAGGACCCAGCTCCTGCCCTGCAGGCTGTGCTGAGCTCCGCACCTCCAAGATTCTCCAGGAAAACAATGTCTCCACACACCTGGAAGCTGTGTCCCTGTTTTTTAGTCTCTCTTCTTCTTGCCGTCTTACTTCCAATTCCTGTTGTGCTCTTAGGAGGAAAACACATTCCTGAATTGGAAAAAAGAACCTGTGCTTCCCCCTGGGGTGACTCTGTGTGGGGACTGGGAAAGGTCCACTCCCCACCATAGGTCTGAAGGTCAAGTTGAGAGCTGCCCACATCACAGGATGACATCCAGCTCATATTCTGACTTAGTGCATATATCCAACGCTCTGGTTGCCCAGAGCTCCCCCCGCCCCCCTGTCAACTGCAGCAACCACTGTGGACACTGCTGTGCACATCGTCCGGATGTGGACATGTGAGCGAGTAGAGGGAAATGCTTATAAGGCCAAGGTCAGGATGAGACACAGGGCAGGGTTCAAGTAGAAACCAGGAGCCCGTGTGGTTTGAGCTCAGCGCTGGTCCTGACTCAGTGAATAATAAGCAAGTTATCCATTCTTTTGGGACTCAGTTTCCTTCTCAAGAGTTCAGAGACAAGTGGAGGGCTTTCCTTCTCCAAGAGGTGAGGTCAATGTGCCAGAGGGCGCTCATTCTGACGTGGGCACAGGTGAAAGGGCAACTTGGCCTTGAGAATCCCTTGGGATGAATCTGACTTGTAGCCACTGTTTACAAAGAACAACTTTTTCCCCCCAAATTTAAATTAGTTGCTACTAGTTAAAAACCAGGAGGTTTTACATTTTAAAAACTGAATTTAATAAGTGCCTCTCTCATTTTAATGTCACAAGAATTTTATGAGGTAGACACTGCTATTGTTCCCAAGATATCCAAGAAATGGAAGAAACTCTAACAATATCAGATGGGCTGCATTCCCAAGGAAACAGTAAACTGAACTGAATGCTGGCTGTCACTGACTTTAAGCAGGGCAGTATCTCTTTAGATCATTTTGCCACAGTCTCCACTACTCCCTATTATTTACCATTTCATGTAAATAATTATGAAAATGTAACTTAAGTATTTTATTTGATTTTTCAGAATATTACAACACTTAATTCTAGATTTCCTTTTTGTAAAATTTTGCATAGCTCATCGGAGCTGACTTCAGGGAGTGCCATTGCTCTGCAGATACCTGTGCGTATGCCTGGTCTGCTGACTAGGTAATCCTGGCTCCTATAAACTTTTGGGGTTGGGGCTCTTACCATGACTCAGAACATGGCTGGCTAGCCTGGGAAAGTGGCACAGCACTGTGAGAAAAGAGGATAGAGGAGGAATGTGGGACCCATATTCTATATTCTACCCACCTTAATCCACAATCAAGTGAGAACTGGGCTAACTCAAGGAGATCTTCAGTATTTCTAAAGAATCAGATTCTTCCACTGCAGATCTATGCAATGCTAACGTTTTCACCAGGCACAGGTGTTGGCAAACCTCAGCCAGTGAGCTGGTCGCCTGTTTCTAAAAACAAATGTTTTATTGGAATACAGCCACACCCATTTATTTACATACTGTCTGACTGCTTGCACCTTACAAAGGCCCAAGGCCTCATTGAGTAGTTTCAACAGAGACCATGTGACAGCCTAACATTAGGCAAGCCTAAAATATTTACTATCTGCCCTTTATAGAAAAATTGACCAATCCCTGATCTAGCACCTTGGGTTGCAAGGAACAGGGCCCTGCCTGGGTTAGCACAAGTGAAAGATGTTTGTGGTCAGGACATAACAGGGGATGTGCTGGATGCCAGGATATAAGCCACAGAGAAATCAGGCCTTGGGGGAGTTAAAACTGTAACTGCATATCTTTCTTGTGGAGTATCTGCTTTTCTCTGTTTCTTCTCTGTTCACTTTCTACTGCCTGCCTTCCTTAACTTACTTTGCCTTCCCTTAGCTGGCACATGACTCCTCAGGTCTACCCATACTCCTTCTACATCATGCAATCCCAAACAGCCTTTCAGCTTTGGTTTCCATTGCTAATGGCCCCCGCTTCTGAGTTTCCCAGTTCTTTTTTTTCCCATGTTTTTTATTTTTATTTTTAATATATTTTATTGATTATGCTATTACAGTTATCCCATTTTCCCCCCTTTATTCCTCTCTGCCCTGCACAACCCCCTCCCCTGCATTCTCCCCGCTTAGTTCTTGTCCATGGGTCATACACATAAGTTCATTGGCTTCTACATTTCCTATACTATTCTTAACCTCCCCCTGTCTATTTTCCACCTACCATTTATGCTACATATTCTCTATACCGTTTCCCCCTCTCTCCCCCTCCTATTCCCCTGTTGATAACCCTCCATGTCTTATATAAATCCCTTTAACATTTCATATAATAAAGGCTGGGTGATGATGAACTCCTTGAACCTGACCTTATCTGAGAAGCACTTTATCTGTCCTTCCATTCTAAATGAAAGTTTTGCTGGATAGAGTAATCTTGGATGTAGGTCCTTGCCTTTCATGACTTGATATACTTCTCTCCAGCCCCTTCTTGCCTGAAAGGTCTCTTTTGAGAAATCAGTTGACAGTCTTACGGGAACTCCTTTGTAGATAACTATCTCCTTTTCTCTTGCTGCTTCTAAGATTCTCTCCTTATTTTTAATCTTGGGTAGTGTAATTATGATGTGTCTTGGTGTATTCCTCTTTGAATCCAACTTCTTTGGGACTCTCTGAGCTTCCTGGACTTCCTGGGAGTCTATTTATTTTGCTAGATTAGGGAAGTTCTCCATTATTTGTTCGAGTAAGTTTTCCATGTGTTGCTCTTCCTCTTCTCCTTCTGGTACTCCTATCATTTGGATGTTGGAATGTTTAGAGATGTCCTGGAGGTTCCTAAGCCTCTCTTCATTTTTTTGAATTCTTGTTTCTTCATTCTTTTCTGGTCGAATGTTTTTTCTTCCTTCTGATCCACACCACTGATTTGAGTCCCAGTTTCCTTCCCATCACTATTGTTTCCTGTACATTTCCCTTTATTTCACTTAATGTAGTCTTCATTTTTTCATCTAATTTGTGACCAAATTCAACCAATTCTGTGAGCATCCTGATTACCAGTGTTTTGAACTGTGCATCTGATAGGCTGGCTATCTCTTTGTGGCTTAGCTGTATTTTTTCTGGAGTTCTGATCTGCTCTTTCATTTGGGCCATTTTTTTTTTTTTCTTGGCGTTCCTGTTACATATAAGGGGCAGAGTTTTAGGTGTTCACCAGGACGGGGCAACTCACATCACTGCGTTGTGATGCTGTCTATGGGGAAGGGGTCTGAGAGGGGACAATGGCACTTGCTCTGCTCTCTGTCAGCTTTCATTCACTTCCCCCATTACACACAAGCAAAGTGGGCCCTTCTGTGCTGATTCCTGGGTGGGTGGGCTTGTACATTCTAGGACTCTGTGGGTCTCTCCAATGAACTCCCCTGTGAGGCTGGGAGTTCCTCCTGCTGGTGCCTCAACCCCTACAGGTGTTTTCAATCAGTGGTTTGAGGCTTTGTTTCCCCGAGCTGGAGCCCTGGGCTGTAAGGTCTGTTTTGTTCCCCAGCTTTTGCTCCTGGTTTATCTGCATGCAAACGCAGGACCACCCACTCCACCAGCCTGGGCCCCACTGGGTCCGGGTCCGCCAGCCTCGGGTCTCGCTGGCCAGCTGCAGCGTTTACCACCCAGCTCCACAAACCACCATCTTGCCTCATGCTCTCCACCCAGCTCCACTCCACTTACTGGTCTGGGCGAATGTGTCTTCTTTAACTCCTTGGTTGTTAGACTTCCATACAGTTCAATTTTCTGTCAGTTCTGGTTGTATTTTTTTTTTATTGTTGTTGTCCCTCTTTTGGTTGTGTGAGGAGGTACAGTGTGTCTACCTATGCCTCCATCTTGGCCGGAAGTCCCCCTGAGTTTCCCAAGTCTTAACTCCTAGGGGAGGAATTTGATTGGCCCAGACCATCTCTCCAAGCCTGCAGGCCTTTGGAGACTCCTGGCCAGCCTGGGGCTGTCCACCTCCCCTCAGTCAGGAACTACCCCTGGATCCATATCAGTGACCACAGGGCACTGTCACGCAGACCAGAATGTGTTGTCCACCAGCAGGGCCTACAGGCATAGAATGTTCTTTTAGAAGAGAGCGCAATGGGGCAGGAGTCAGACTCAGCTAATTCAACAACTTGTGAGGGCCCTGGTCATGGCTTTTTTATATACAACATTGACCAAAAAGTCAAAATCTGAAGGATCAACATGGCCACTAGAAGAAGAGCCCAACTGGAGTCTGAAGATGGTATAACATTAGCTAAGGACCAAGCCGAGATGAGAGGATCAATAACAGCAGTTGGGGAGATTTCAGAAATCACAGCCTCATCTTATCTGGACAGGTAGGCAGAGAAGGTGCAGAAAGAACTCTAGCCTGGCAGCACTTGTCTTGGTACCTCGCATCCCATCCCAGGACTCAGTTTAGCCATTGATCAAATGATTTGGCTTATTAGACTGGTGGTTCTCAAACTGCACCCTGCATCAGAATAACCTGGAGAACTTGCTAGAACACAGATGACTAGATTTTGCACCTCGAACAAGTTCCCAGGTGATGCTGTGGCTGCTGACTGAGGACCACACTCTGAAAACCACTGTCCAGCCCATCACTAAGACTCCTCCCACAGCTAACACATCCGAGTCTAGTCTACTCCTAGATCAAGCCAGATGGAGAGCTTGGATTGTGAGCCAGGGAAACTTCTTGCTTGGGGGAGGAGGTCTTTCCAAAGAGTAGCTGAGACCAGACTGTGCACCACTCCACCACCTTTTCTGCCTGTCGCCACCACAAGGACCATTTTTTTTTTCAGGGAGTCCTGGGCTCCAGAAATACCCAGCCACTTCCAGCCTGCTGGAAAATGTTGACTTTTTATTTCTTTCTTGGCCAAATTCTGTGGGTAGCGTGGCTCCCCGACACGTAGGCCACACAATCAGCTCTCACAACCCACTTCCTCAAGGTGATCCCATGTCGTTCCCCTGTCCATGATAAACAGCTCCAGACTGAGCAGCCCAAGCCCAGGGGAAGTCAGCCTGCTGTGGATCTGGAAAGTTCCCCGCAGGCAGATAGATGGCAGCTGCTTCTCTGGCTGAGGCTGAGGCCAAGCCACAAGCTGGGAGGACAACTTGAGCCCAGAACTCCAACCAGTGATGCACATTGCTCCTGCAGAGCCTGGCCAGGTTGAAGGGGGCCGGGAGAGCTGGAACTCAGAATAACAGCTGAGCAGGGAGACACCCTTCATCATCCTGCTAAGTCACTAAGAGGTTTCTGAAACAGGTGGCTCAAATTTCCTTGAAAACTCAGAATAATCCCCCATTTGAAGTGTGCGCGAATCTTGTTGTCACCACCTAGTATTAATGGGCAGGCACCGCAAAAGGAAAAAGGGGTTTTCAGCTGCATTTTTGCACACTGACTTGCCTGACAAGCTCAATAAAAGCTTAAACAAATATTAAAAAACACACAGCGAGTCAGGCTGGTTTAAATTAACTTCCCAAGCACTTTACCTACTGTAGGAAGAAATTATAATAAAATGTCAGAGCAAAAATAAACCGCGCATGGAAATAAAAATAAAACATAAAATGCCCTCTTACAACTAACTGCTCAGTATGATTTAGTTCATAACAACATGTCATTGTACATGAAGTTTTCATAGTCCTGACGTGTATTTGGGCATTAGGAATGTTGACTGAAAAATTCATTTTTTACATGTTGGGAAACTGTCCCTTTCCCAGAAGTCTTATGGATGTAAATCATTCACAAAAATTTCTGTTCACTCTGACATAATAATTCTTCCAAACAGAATACGCTGCTTGACATATGACCCCACATTCCATTAGTCTTAGGCATCGCCATCCTTAGGCCGCTGCCTGGGCTCCACCGATGCCCTTCTCCTCAGTGCTGGAGGAGAGAAGAGTCGGAGGTTGAGGTAGCAAAGTCCAGCTTTGGCCATCCTGGAGTCTCCCCCCGAGGTGGAGTTTGTGAAGGGGACAGACTGTGAATGTGATCCTCGGGTCCAAGGGCTGTGGCTCCTCAAGCCCTCCAGCCTGGTGCTCACACTGAGCCAGATGTACTGGGAGATTAAAGGGGAGGAGTGCCTTGCACTCTTTTTCCAGGAGAAGGAGAGAGAAAGGAAGGAGGGAAGGGAGGAGGCGGAAGGGAGGGAGCAAGGAGGGAGAGAGGAGGGGAGGGGAGAAGAAAGACTGGCAAGTGAGTACCTCCTGCTCAGTTCATTCATCTTGTAAAAGTTCTTTCTTTTACAAGTACCAGCCGGTACCTCCCACTCAGGTTGTTCAGCCAAGCTGATACACCTTCACTTTCCCTCCAGAGAGAGTGCGGGGGCTGAGCAGGACCTTGTGGGCCTGGGGCCCCTCTTTCCCTGCCAGCTTTCTGTCACACCTCAGAGGTGATTTTCTGGGAAAGGGTTTTCCTGGCAGGGGCTGGGTGGAGCAGCCTGGTACAGCTCTCAGTATCTGGCTCCCCACAAGACTTTCCAGGGGAACCCATGCTAGTCGCCCCTTCCTCCAGGGTCCTGTCTAGGACTCCCACAGGGTGCTCCTGCATCACAGAGTGGAGCCAGAGGGTGCCCAGGACAGCTATGGTAGGGAAGCAAGTAGCCATCTGAAACACATGTACGTTTGTAAGTGGGTACCTCCATATGGAGACACATGTAGAGATGCATGTATATCTTTTTTGATGAGTTAATTACGCCCTTCCCAGGAAGCTGGGAGTTGACTCACCAGCTGGTAGCGTTTGGCCGGCCATGGCAAACTCTTCCACTCTTCCAGAGTGGACTGGTGGCCATGGAAGGCCACACTGACGGAGCATGATAAGGTCCAGTCTAGAGGGCGAACATAGACTAAAAAAATGCAACTTATTTCTCTAATCTGCTTGAGCTGATTGTGCCAGAAACAAATACCAGCAGGCCTGGAAAAAATGTTTCTGTTCGTTTGCCTCGGCTCTGAGCCATCCGTCTCAAAGTGGAAGGAAAAAGAGGCCGAACAGATTCCGGGGCTGTTTTGTCTGGCTCGCTGGACCCTCTGCCCCCTTCGACCTCTGGCAGGGAGGGGTGGGGGTCTGATCTGGAGCCCCCCACTTTGAGGACCTGAAACAGCTCCTTCAGTTTCCCACAAACAAGCATCAGAAGCGGAAACTAGCCCAGGCTCCCTAGGGCAGAAATTGAGAGCTCAACTCTAAAACACTTCCTTTGCCTGGTAACAATGCGCGGAGGAATTTCCACAAATCCCCTTAGCTGTCATGGCTTCCGTTCCTCAACTTGGGAAAAGACAGCCTGGGACATTCCAGCCCCCCACCCCCACCTTCACCTCGTTTGATCTGCTTGGCTGCTAGACAGGGTTGGGAGAACCACGACACACATTTCCCTTTCCTATTTTTCCTCTTGGAGATGAGAAACATCCAAGTCTGACCAGGCTATGAGAAGAGGCCTGGCCGGCCCAGCAGCATCACCGAGAGGCTGTGTTCTGGCTTCAGAGAAGAAAGGAGCTTAGAGGGAGGGACTGGGAGGACCCAGGCCGCAGAGCACAGTGTTAGGGAGTGAACTCTGAAGCCAAACAGTTGAAGGCTGTGTCCGGGCCCCCCACTTCTTAGCTGTGTCACACAGCTAAGCTCCTGTCTGCAAAGGTGGTCATGGGGATCCTGAGATGTGTGGGTTTATCGAGCACTTAGCACCGCCGGCACAGAGCAAGTACTTGATAAATGTGAGCTGCTACAGCCAGGCCAAATGTCTGCTACCTTGAGCCTGTCCCGCTCTGCAGCAGCAGAATCTCACTGCCCCTCAGCACCCCCAGCATTCCCTAATCCCATGCGCACACATTGCCATCACCACATGGGGTCTGCTCGGCTCTTAGGCTCCAGCTCTCAAAGCCCCTTGGAAAAAACACCCACGATCCATGCCAATGGCCGTGCCAATGGCCATGCCAGCAGCACTTCCCACAGGAGCTCCTGGAGCTTCCCACCCATCTTGGGGCCCAGGTGGACTGCTCGGTTCTGAGCAGAGGCCAGGAAGTCCCTGCCAAGCTCTGGACCTCTGGAGCTTGGCAGGGACCTCACTCGGCCACCGAGTTGCCAGAGCAGCTGAGCTTGTGACTAGAACTGCACAGGGTGGTCTAACCTCAGCTCCTAACTTTCAAAGTGCACTGGGAAGAATCATCTACCTTTGAGGAGCCTCGGTTTCTCTGTCTGGAAAATGAAAATTCAGATGTTGAAGTCCTCACCTCCAATGTTGGAGACAGGGCCTATGAGGAGGTAACTAGTAAAGGTTAAATAAGGTCATAAGGGTGGGGCCTTATTCCAATAAAATTGGTGTCCTTGTAAGAGGAGACATCAGAGCTCACTCTCTCTGTGCACACAGAGACGAGACCATGTGAAGATATAGCAGGAAGGCAGCCATCTACAAGCCAGAAAGAGAGGCTTTGCCAGAGGCCAACCTTGCTGACACCTTGGTCTTGGACTTTCAGCCTCTGGGACTGTGAGAAAATACGTTTCTGTTATTTAAGCCACTGAGTCCATGGTATTTGTAATGGCAGCCCGAGCAGACAGACACAGAGATGGTGGACAGAAGCAGTGCTCTGTGGAGGAAGGGGGCACATTAGAAGTGCCTTGGAGGCTGGGAGTTGTGGGGAGCTGGGCAAAAAGAGGGTGGGGGATCAGGCTCCTGATCCTTCACACCTCACTGGAACCACCTCCTATTTTAGCTGTGTGTGTGTGTTTTTTTTAATTGGGGTTTAAGTGTATTTTTAAAAAATGTTTCCTTAACAAACAGTTTAGAAATCTCAAGGCTGAAGGACTTCTGAAAGCCCATGCTTGCCCTCCTAACGGTGTTCTATTGCCAGTGCGGGAGGATGATGACGTCACAGGACGCCAGGACCTGCCCGGGTCCACGGTTTGGTTGCTGGCATTAAAGGTGCACTTACTAGGTACCAAGCTGTCTTCCATGCTTTAGATTGATTAACACGTTCAATCTTCCCCCAAACCCTTTGAGGGATGCTGGTCACCACCAGTTTACGAATGAGAAAATTATGATTCAGTCATGGTAAGCTACTTGCACAGGGACACACAGAGTGATCTGTTTGATTCCACAGCCCAGGCTCATCCTCCACCATCCTGGAAGGAAGAAGAGGAAGTTGCAAGGCAGTCATTTTGCCAGCAAGTATCACCTACAAACTCATGGCAGCAGCGACATGTCATATGTAATGAGGAATCTGCCCTACAGTCTCAGGACCTAAGTCAGCGGGCTGTTTTACAGTTCTCCCCTTCTCCCTAGCATCCTATGGATCCCATGAACTGGCATTCAGATCTGCTTTAACCGATTTTTGCATTTTGTTTTACATAGTTGGACTCGGGCCTCTTAAACACTAAGGTAAATTTATATGAAATAGGCAAATGATCATTTTGAATTCAGTAAGTGTTTTCTTACTGGACCTACAGGACTAACAATGTCTCATCTAAGAAAGGATGAGTGGAATAAGGCTCTCATTATTTCCAGGTGAATAACTGGCTACCTAAAAACCCCCAAATAATATTCAGCTACAGGGTGAATAAGAAAGGTCTGCAAGATTGGTGGATACAAAAATAATTTGCATTCCTATACATCAGCAATAAACAGGAAATGTAATTTTCTTTAAAAGATACCCATTTCTGCCCTGGCTGAAGTGGCTCAGTGGATTGAACACCAGCCTGGGAACCAGAGGGTCGCAGGATTAATTCCCAGTTGGGGCACGTGCCTGGGTTATAGGCCAGGTCCCCAATAGGGGGCACGTGAGAGGCAACCACACACTGATGTTTCTCTCCCTATCTTTTTCCCTCCCTTCCCCTCTCTCTAAAAATAAATAAATAAAAATCTTAAATAAATAAATAAATAAATAAAAGATACCCATTTCTAAAGGCCACAAAGAATTTTAAAGTACCTAGGAATAAATCTGGAAAAGATATGTAAACCCTTTGTGGAGAGTGATCAAACTTTAAATGATATTTTAAAAGATCTAAATAAATGCAGCCCAGACTGGGTAGCTTAGTTGGTTAGAGTGTCGTTCTGATACACCAAGGTTGTAGGTTTGATCCCCAGTCAGGGCACATACAAAAACCAACTAATGAATGCATAAGTAAGTGGAACAACAAATCAATGTTTCTCTCTCTTGCTCTCTGTCTCTCTCCCTTCCTCTCTCTCTCTCTCTAAAAAATCAATTTAAAAAAAGATCTAAATAAATGAAGAGAAATACATCATTCTTAGGTAAGAAAATTCAAAATCATAATCACTCAATTCTAGCCAAATTAATTTATACCTTTAATGCACTGCCTATAAAAATCTCAACAGGTGTTTTCAAGGGGCTTGAAAAGCTGTTTCAAAAACGTTTATGGTAGAGCAACTGTCCAAGAAAGCCAAGACACTTGTGAAAAAGAGTGAGCTGGGGGAATCTACCCAAACAGATGCCATGCCTTACGGTGAAAGCTGTAGGAATTAAGAAGACAGTGTCCACGGAAACAAGGACAGACAAATGGACCAACGGAACAGAACAGAGAGCCTGTAACAATGTACATGCCAAACCTTGATTTATGAACACAGGGACCTTCTGCATAGTGGGTAAAGCCTGGACTGTTAATAAATGGTGCTGAGGCAACTGGTTAATTAAATACAAATAAGTGAAACTGCACCCCTGCCTCACACCATGTACCAAAAGACCCATTCCAGGACTTGAATATGAAAGACAAAACTATAAAATCTTTAAAAAGCAACATAGGGAAATATTTTATATGCTTAAGGATAGGCAGGATTTCTTAATCAAAAAGCTCAAATGATAAAGAAAATAATTAATAAATTCAGCTACATTTTAAAGGGCGAGAGTAAAAAGGCAACTTACTTTGAAAAGATATTTGGAACGCATTTAACAACAAAGGATTACTATAGAGAGTATATAAAGTACTCCTATAAATAAAAAAGCAGCAAAAATAAATTATAAACATGAGCAAAAGCCTTAAGAAAGCATTTCACAGAAGAGGAAACACAAATGGCCCATTAACATGTGAAAATACGCTCAGCCCTCATGGGTTACTAGAAATGCACATAAAAATTCGCTGAGGAACTCTCTCACGTCTAGTCTTTCCGCACCTACCCTTTCATACCTACCAGACAGACTATGATTAGAAAGTAGGTCAACCCAGGTCCTAGACAGGATGCGGAACAACAGGAACTGCCATTCACTGCTGGTGGTAGCCCAATGGGTACAATCACTTTGAAGAAAAGTTTGGTCTTACCTAACAAAGATTAATATGCACATTTTCCACTGCCCAGCCATTCCACTCCTGTGTGATGTGCCCCGGACAAACTCCTGTCCGAGAGCTCCAGGTGACAGGCACAGATGTTCACAGCAGGGCCAAGGGGAGAAGAGAGGCTCCTGAGGCACACAAGGAAAGGGACCACTGCCACCACCAACCCCTGCCCCAGAAGACAAGTCCAGGAACATGTGGCTGTGACCTCATTTGCAAAAAGAGTCTTCGGAGATGTAAAGGTAAGGATCTGGGGATGAGCTCACTCAGGATAATGTAGGCGGGCCCTAAGCTCAATGAGAAGTGTCCCTGAAAGGGCCACACAGAGGAGAGACACAGGGAGAAGAGGGAGGGTCATGTGAAGACAGAGGCAGAGACTGGAGTTATGCAGCCACAAGCCATCCGGGGGTGTCCAAACTTTTGGCATCTCTGGGCCACACTGGAAGAAGAGTTGTCTTGGGCCACACATTAAATACATTGCAACATATAATCACAGGATAAAAATCTCATAATGTTTTAAGGAAATTTGCAATTTTGTGTTAGTCCGCATTCATAGCCATCTTGGGATGCATACGGCCCGAGGGCCATGGGTTGGAGGCACCAGAAGCTAGAAGAAGCCAGGAAGATTCTCTCCTAGATCCTACAAAGGGAGCATAGCCCTGCCGACACCTCAATTGCAGACTTGTGACCTCCAGAACTGTGAGAGAATAAATTTCTGTTGTTTTAAGCCACCACTTCTGTGGTCATTTGTTCCAGCAGCCACAGGAAACTTAATCAGGGTCTCTCTTGCCTCACCATAGTCCTAGCTCTGTTGCTCAGAAGAGTAAAAAAAGGAAACAATCCTAATGTCCATCACCAGTAGAACACAGAAAGAAATTGTGTTGACAGATCATAATGGAACATTATAGCTGAATGAATGAATTGCAGCTACCTGGGTCAACTGATTGAATCTCAAAAAGACACTGAGTAAAGGAAGCAAATCGGAGAAAACTACAAATGTATGATTCCATTCATATAGATTTCAAAAACAGGTAAAAAGAAATAATGCATTGCTTAGGTTTCCATGCCCAGGTAGTAAAGCTATGAAGAAAAGCAGTGATTACCACAAAGCAGTGATTGCTTCTGGGAGGGCGGGGCACGTGATGGGAAGAGGCACTCAGGGATTGGGCGGTTGTGGGGAGTAAGCTGGACGCTGGGTACAATGTGTACCTTCTCTCACACTCTACATGTACCATTTATAGACTTTTTGATATCTTCAATACTATTTACAATAAAAATTAACAACGACACTATAGGCTTGTGGAATTTAACCTTGCGACCGTGCTAGTGTCTCTTCTCAGATAAAGACTCGGTAAAATACAGGCTAGCTAGGGTGTAAGTCACTCAATGAGTCACCCAACACATGTGCATGAAGCTCTGGGGAACAGTTGCAGGGAAAGAGGGAGGGAGCTGAGAGAAGAGAAAGAATTCAAGATAACATATTTGCAGAGTTAATTTGCAAACTGAAATGTGTTTAAGGGCCACAACCTACAATGTTTTTTGATACCCAAAGCATGAAAGCCAATCAGGGGTGTCCAACCTTTTGGCATCTCTGAGCCACACTGGAAGAATTGTCTTGGGATACACATTAAATACACAAACACTAACGAAAACTGATGAGCCAAAAAAAAAAAGGTTTTAAGTAAATTTATGATTTTGTGTTGGGCTGCATTCATAGACAACCTGGGCAGCACGCAAGTGATTGATAAAGGGATGAATTAGCCGACTGGATAAATTCCATCCAGTTAAAGATGGAAGACTGAACACATGCATTTAACATTTCAAATCCCACTAAAATAAGATAAAGGGATTCCACCCCCCCCCCCACCGCTAACGACATAAACCCAGAAGGACAACATCAGCAGGAAAGGAGACAGCAGCAAAAAAATAAAACAAACAAAAACCCAGCAACAAGGGAAAGAAAGCTGGTGAGCAGATGGATGAGTGGTCACCAATTAGCAGGCCCCTGAAAGCTGACTCCTAAATCATGTAAGCAGCAACCACATGATTTACACATGATCGCTGCGAAGGGCTCAGGATGACACCACCAAGTATGTCTAGAAGAGAGGGTGAGGGGGGAGCACCAGAGCCAAGAATAGGTTGACAGGCTGTTTAAGACACAGCCAGACGCCATTAACTCCCTGTCTCCATGCAGCATTGGGTCTGCCCCACGCTGAGACTGGCAGATATGGGAGCTTCATTCTCTGAAGAGGGAAACACAGAGGGTCTCTTTCCTGGGGGCAGCAGCTCAGGTGATGACAGTGGGGTTACGTGAATGTTTGTGTACCGTGTGCTGAGATGTCCCCCAGCCCTCTGCCCGCCATGGTCCCCAAGAGGATGGCAACAGGTGAGCTAAGTACAGTGATCAGGCCCCTGCGGAGCCCCACACTCTCAGCTCTCAGCACTCAGCACTGCATGAGCATGTCTCCTTCCCCTAGTTCCACAGCCGAGTGGCTGGACCGGAACCCAGAAACCCGCTCAGGCCTTCCAAGCCCATGTTCTTTCACATTTTCCACTGGCTCCCCAATTCAGGCAGACTTTCACCTCTAACACCCCCCTCCACCCATGCCCCCCCCCACCCGCCCAGTGTCCCCAATTCTAAGAATATACTGGTTGAAAGAATGAGCTGGAATCCCCTCAGAAATATTGAGGGCCTGGCCACCCTTCTCCGCCCTTCGTAAGCTCAACAACACGCCCGCTCCCACACCCATTCTACTCTGAGACACCAGGGATTCTCCATCCACTTTCTTCTAGCCTTAGAGGTCATGAGGGGGAGGTTTTCTGAAAATCTGAAGATCTGAGAAGTTCCCAGGGTCTTCAGCCCAGGAGTGAGATGGTATCAGAGAGTGGGATCTGGTCCCCCCATGGGCCATTTCTGAGCGTGCCCTGGCCACCCCATAGGTTGTGGGTGAATGGATGCCCTCTCCCAGGTAAGGGGAAGGTAAAACAGCTGCTTTGAGACCATGACATGTGGGGAAAGAGAAGAAGCAGCAGCTTTTGTGTCTTCCAAACTTGAAATGAAGACCCCAGTCTCCTCTTCGCGTCACCCCATGGTGCCAACACTGGCAGAGATCAGGAGTACGTCATGTCTGTCCAAGGGCTCTCTGAGAGGTGTGGCAATGAAGCCATTTCCACACAAAATGTGGCGGCTTCTGGACCACTGTGAGGCCAGGAACAAAGGGTTCTGCCCAGGATGGGAGGCACCCAGGCCCAGCTAACTGTCCCAAAGGGCTGGCTGGGGCTGCTGGCCCTGTCCCTCTGATTCACAGATCCACCTGAGTGGTCTGCTTCAGAAGACAGCTGAGGCCCCTAGGGACCTAGCGCCTCACAATGCAGACCCCATAGTGGGTCAAGAAAAAGAGCAGAAATACTTGCTAGAAACCCAAGAGGAATTTTGAAAAGATTCTCCACACCCACCCCCTCTCTGCTCCAACCCCAATTGTCATCAGCTCAAGCCACAAAGCCTTCCGCCCCTGGGGAGCCCCCAGCGCCATTCTTCCCTGTGGGTACCACACAGCCAGGACAAAAAAGCATTCCTTTCAGTGGGGCGAGGAGGAAGTGGGCCCAGCCTTGCCAGGCGGGAGGGGAAGAAGGATTCCATTCCCATTGTTCTCACTCAGACAGCCTGACAATGGGAGAAGGAGTAGGAGGAAGGAGGCGCCTTAGAGTTGGTCTGACCTCTCGGAGCAGCAATAACTGGGGCCTTCCAACCTCGCTACCGCTCTCGCTCTCGTGCTTTCTCACCACCCCTCCCCGATTTCTCACATTCGTTCTTCTTCCTCTCCCTTCTCCTCCCTCCCATGCCTTGTCTGCTGGAAGCTCAGGGCAGAGGGGGCCAAGCCCAGATGCCTGTCACCTGTTGCCAGCCCCTACTTGCCTTGCGGAGCTCTCTGTGGCATTCCTTCTCATGCGTCTGCAGCCACCATCCACAGGTAAAATCCAACATGTCTCCAGTCCCATAGACCCCACCCCACCATGCCCACTTTGGGTAGATTTAGCTAATCAAAATCTGTTTCTTCTACTGTCGTTATCACCCACACATTCACAGGCTGGGAGTGTGAAGGCTAAGATTAGGTGACAAGTGACTAATAATAATTTGTTCTTTCACTGCTTCCAACAAACATTTGCCAGGCACTGTTCTAGGTACTAGGGATATAACAGTGAACTAAATAAGATCCCTGTCCTTACGAAGCTTATGTCCTAACAGGTGAGTCTTTCCTTGTTTTCTGTCTTCACCTGTCTGTCAGGTCTGTGTGGCAAGAAAATGCCTCCTTGGCAGCAAGGCCAGGAGGTGGGTAGTGCAATACAGGTATTATGACTAGATTTTTTAAACTAACCAGACCTGGGTTCAAGGCCTGCTTCTACCCATTTACAAATTCTATATCCTTAGGGGAATTTTTCTTAGCTAAGTCTCAGTTTCCTCATCTGTAGTGTAGGCTTTTATTACTGAGGTAAACATTATTATTAAGGGACAATTATCACAGGGGTTGTTGTGAGGATCCAATGTGAAGATACATGTCAAGGGCTTGGCCCAGGGTCAGGCATGCAATAAATAAATGCTCGGTCAACATCAGGTGTCTTCCCGGAAGCACTCTTGCTGGAGGATGCCGTCTGCAGGAAGCAATCTTGCTCTGCTTTACTGTGGACTTGCAAAACTTCCCTTTGCCCTGACTGCTCCCTCTGCTGCAACATCTTACTGTGAAACAGCTCCCAAGCCAGAAATTCCTCGGGCTGCTCGTTTCCACTTGTCCACGTGCTCACCACAGCCTCAGAGAGGCCTCTGGGAGAGGCTGGACGTAGGAGCTATAATCACAACCTTGCAGCCAATGTATGGAGCCAGGGGATGCGACCCAAGTGCAAACACACTCTCCATATGGTTCAGCTCTCCGGGGTCCTTAAGAAGCACAAACCAGGAAGGCCTTTAATCATGTCACGGGGCTACGTGAGAGAAAACTGCGCTCTCTGAGAGGGCCCTTTGTGAGCTACCAAACTAGACTCAAGTTTCATCGACTATCTCCTTGGTGTTTGGACAGAAAACCTCGCTGTGAAAACCTTCCCAACAGGGAGAAGAGAGGTGTGAAATCATTCACCGAACACAGCAGGGACATGACCAGGGCAGGGCCTGTTTACCATGTGTCTGCAAAGAAAACTTGCCCACAAACAACGTCCACCTCTCGTGTTTGCAGTGAGAATGGGAAAACCACCCTCATAGGAGATACAAAACAAAGCCCTGAGTTCGTAAACCCCAACTCTCATTTGGGGGTCATTTATACAGATATTGAAAGACTCAAGGAAACATCTAAGAACATAATCTAGCCCTGACCGGTGTGGCTTAATTGGTTGGGCATCATCCCACGAAGCGAAAGCTTGCTGGGAAGGTCTCTGGTACAATTCCCAGTCGAGGCACATGCCTGGGCTGCTGGGCTCAGTTCCCCAGCGGACTGGGTCCCCAGCTGGGGTGCATATGAAAGACAACCGATTGATATTTCTCTCTCACATCAATGTTTCTCTCCTTCTCTTGCTTGCTCCCATCCCCTCTCTCTGAAAATAAATAAAAATCTTTTTTAAAAAGAACATAATCTAATCCTATTGTTGTAGACAAATGTGCTTTCTGAATTCTCATCATGAACTTGATTGAATAAAGCCTCACACTGCACACAGCATCCTGCTAAGTGTTACCACATTTGTTTGCCTTGTGTCATCTAAGGAGGTTCCACGGAGCTCTCAGGCCCCTAGACAAACAAAGGAGAGAGAAAGAGGGTGCAGCTACATTTCTCTCTGTTGGTTGACCTAAAGATCTGGGGTGGGCCAAGATATCCCAGGATATCAGTCAGATTTCTCTGTCTGCGTATTGGGGGTAAAAGCAGGGAAGGGGTCCTGGCTTGTCTTTTGCATGTACACTAGTCCATTGGAATAGGGAACTCAGTACCAGCTCAGAAATCCCCAAGGGGACAGGCCTGATGTGAAGACCAGGGAGCTCCAGAAGGAATAGGACTATGTCTGTTTACTAATGGTGATATCCCTCAGGGCCTGGCAAAATGGTCAGCACACAGCAGACTCCGTGTCCGTCAGAGCTGTGGTATTAGGAAATAGGTGGTATATTCCAACTGGATCGATGAACAGTTTAACAAAGGTTCTGGTTACAGACCTGCAGGAAAGCAACAGGGAGTGCAGTGTGCCAGAGAGAGCCACAGGGTGTTGGAGTGGGGTGGGAGGAGCTGCACATTCCTAGGCCCAAAAGGAGATAATGGTGCCCACCCATTAGGCAGAAGGCAACCTACCTCGCTTTCCTTCCTCCCTCCAGTCACCCCGGCTGGCGCTGCCCATTGGCCGAATCCAAACAGAAACTGGAGGGAAATGAGCCCAAGGTGCACCCCACCCCTGTCAGCCACTCAGGTCACAGGGCAGGGTAGAGAACGGGAAGATCAGATTTGGAGGGGCAAAAAGAAGACAGCCCGTCCACATAAGAATTTTCTGGCTGGACCGAGCACCATATTAAAGGCATTACATGAATGGTCCTATTTCATCTTCCTAACATGCCTATGAGGTAAGCACTGTTATTATCCCCACTTTATAGAAAAGACAACTGAATCTCAAAGGCTTACGTAATTGGCTCAAGGCCCACACTTAGTAAATGGAGGGAGGAATCCAGATTCAAGTCTAATCTTACTTGTTTATTTTCGTTTCCCAGCTTTTCATTATGAAAATTTTGAAATGTAAGCAGAGTTGAAAAAATAAAACAATAAACATCCTTATAACCACCACCTAGATTCAACAAGTGTAAATATTTTGTCATAACTGCTCTTTATATATACATACATACACACACAAATATGTAGTTTTTATTTAGAAGAAAATGTAAAATAAGGGCAAATATTCTCTCATGCAACTTCCAAAATAATAATATTCTCCTCATAATCAGTCTGTAACTGTCACACCTAAGAACATTAACACCAATTTCCTAATATCAAGCGAATTAGGTTAGAGTCAAATGTCTTAGTATTTTCTAAAAACACCTTTTTATCTATTTATTTGAACCAGGAGCCAATTAAAGTCTGTACTCTACATGTACTTATTATGTATTTTCCGCCTCTTTTAATCTAGAACTGTCCCCCTGACTTTTTTATTTAACGGCATGGGCTTTGTGACGAGTCTAGGCCTGCTAACTTATTGAGCACTCCATATTTCTATTTGTCTGACTAGTCACAGTTGTTTCCAAAGAGCAGGGTAGTGTCATTTAAATTGTTTCCGTATTCCTCTTATTTCCGTAAACTGGAAGTAGAAGCTGGACTGGATTCAGGTTACACTTCTCTGGTAAGAATGCCTTACAGGTGACGCTGGTCCCTCCTGCTGCATCTCCTCAGAGGCTTTGAGGGCCTTGGAGCCTGCAAGCTCTCTTGCCAATCAGGGGCCTGGTCCCCAGCCAGGGAGGGAAGGAGAGGAAGGGCTGGAGATGAGCCTGCTGCCCCTTAGAAAAATGCAGGCTGAAGAACTCCTTACTCAGACCTGTTTGGACGGGAGAATGGAAAATCCGTGGGAAAGGCTAGGGCAGAGGGGAGAAGGACAGATGACCACTCAGTTACAACACATCTCATTTTACAACCACTCTGAGAAGGACAGCTCCCCACTGGGAAGCATCAACACACAGATTTGTGCCTCATTCAGAGGTACACTGTCTCTCTAGCCAAGGGCGTTAACCCTTTTTATGTGGCCACTTTGCCCATTAAGTTATGTTCTTTTTTTGGTCAAGGATTGTCCTATTGTAAGAAATACAAATCCACTCCAGGTCACTTAAGTGAAAAAGGATATGTGTCCATAAGAAAATGGATATATAAAGAAACAGATTCGTGGGGGTCCCAAACGGAACAGTCAGATCTTCTCAAACTGCACCCAGATTTTGGGGTGTCTGCCAGCACACAAGCCCCCATGGGCTCTAGCAGCCCTTGTTTTCAGGATGCCCTCCTTTGGCCATTGGATTAGCATTGGAGTCCGGATTCACCATGGTCCTGTTAGATTCTAACTCTCAGGAATCTGGACCTGAACCTAAAAGAGGTAGGTCAGTCTCTGCCAGTTCCTGGAATTGAGGACATGTCGCTTTAATAAAGCTGAGAAAGCCAGAGAGGGAACAGAGTGGCCAACACACAGAGGAGCAGAGGCATGTCACAGGGTCCCAGAGGAAGGAGAGACCCCAGTTTTTTATAGCACATTTCCTTTTTGTCTTGAGCTGGTGTGTCAGGAGTCTGTGTGACCCGCCAGCAAGTCAGCGACCAAACAGCAGCACACGAGGGCGGGCAGAGGGGCAGTCTGCCCTGGGAGGAGGTGGGGTGAGGGGGGGGCGGGGGCAGTGGTTACTGCATTGCTGACATTGTTTCGAGTTGCTGGTGTATGGCAAGCAGTCCTTTAGGTCGGTTTAATTCTTGACTCTTCATTCTCTGCAAACAATGTGCCTGTACTAGGGGGAGAGGGGGCTCCCAACCACCCTGCTCTTTGGGAACCACTATGACTACGTAAGCAAGGAACACTCTGGAAAGGTTTTGGAAATGTTTTTAAAGCCTTTATTTCCTTCTGCCTGTTTAGCCCCAAATATGCGTCCGGAGGGAGTCTCCAGAAAGAATTCTCAAGGGGCCCGGAGTCTTCCATCCAGCCGGCCCGAAGAGGGGTAGAGGACTGTGCCCACCTGCGCAAAACAGCCCCGGACTCAGCAGGGCCAGAGCCCGCGTCCTCGGCCTGTTCCCTGCTCCAGCTAACGCCCCTCTCCAGAAGCCACATCAGCCACCAACTATGGATTTTCCTCATGTAAGGAAGATGGCTGGTGCCATCCTCCTCCTCCAGGAGCGGACACTCTTCTGCTAACGCAATGGGATCCAGCTCTTAACGTAAGTGGAGGTCAAAGATGGAGTCCAGAAGGCTTCCCGGTGGAGAAGGTGAACTCGTACACGAGACCTCAAGACACAGCGCAAGTGTTGCCACCTTGTCCAAAAGCATTCCAAGAACGCCCGCCCCCCGCCAGGCCTGCTCGAGCTTCCCCCTGCGAAGCCGAAGTGATGGGGAAGAAGGTAGCTGCTGCCTGCGTTTGAATTCGGCTTCACTACTCAACAGCCATTCACTTCAGGCAGGTTACATGACCTTAGCCTCAATTGCTTAAAAACTTGACTGAAGTATAATTTACATATCATAAAACTCACCCATTTTAGGTGTACAACTTAATATTTTAAAATAAATCTGCTGAGTTGGGCAGCCATTGCCATCATCCAGGCTTAGAGTAGCAGTTCTGTGACCGAGGGATCGGTCCCCTGGGCCCATTTACAGTTAATCCTCACAGCTGCCCTCAGCGCCAGGCACCACTCACCTGCCTTCTGTCTCAGTGATTTGCCTTTCTGGACATTTTGTATACATGGAATCATGTAGTGGGGCCCTTTGTGTCTGGCTCGTATAAAGTTTCTGGGGTTGATCCACATTGTAGAATATGTCAGTACTCCATTCCTTTTTATTGCTGAATAATATTCCATCGTATAGAACATACATATTTTGTATATTACTTTATACCTCCATCAGTTGATAGACATCTGAATTCTTTCCAGTTTGGGGCTATTATAAACAGTGCTGCTACGAACATTTGTGTCTAAGTTTTTGCGTGGACACAGGCTTTCAAATCTCTTGGTACATACCTAGGAGTAGGGTGGTAAATTGCTGTCTAACTCTTTAAGAAACCGCTACTGTTTTCCAAAGTGACTCAGCCTTGACTTTATTATCTGAATGAGTCAATGCACATTAAGCAAAGTGCCTGGCTCCCAGTAAGCACTCAAAAAATGCCACTTCTGAGAGTTAGTGATTTTAGCTCCTGATTACTTGACTAGCTTTTCCACCATGAGCTCCCTGAAGGCAGGAGCTGTGTCTGACTTTATCCCCAGACCTAGGAGTCTCAGAAACTCGAATACAGGACCAAGTACAGGGCACAAGGGGCACAACGCTGCCCCAGAGGCACGCAGTGCCTAGGGATCAGTCCCGGCTGAGGGCAGCAGGCAGCCGTTCGCGCAGGCGGCAGCACTCACGCTGGCCCCCGAAGGCTGCCTTCTGCAGGGGCACAGGACTGATCCACGAAGAGATGCTCTCCATACTTCAAGGTAAAGCATCCAAACCACGTCACCTTGGCCTGACTCCCGGGGCCCTTTATTTTCCTTTTGGCCCAGAGGAAGAACGATGGGGGCACTTTCTGCCTACTTTCTTGGTTGCCTGGCAAAAGCTGGGAGGAGGACTTCCAAGGACATCCAACCTGACAACTCTGTCCGGCATCAGATACCTCCTTGCCACCCTCTGCCCCTGACCACCAAGACTAGGAACAGACACTGGGACACTCTCCATGGGGCTGAGCTACAGGCCCTAGAAGTCACTGTGCTCCCTTAGAGTACCCCCCAGCTCCCCTCCCCCATCCTCCATGCCCTAGGCCCAAGCTCTGCCCCACTCATCGTCGTCTGGTAAAGTCTCCCCATCACCTGCTCTGTCCCCAGGAGTCCTTTTCTAGCCAGGCCATGGGAATGACAGAGAACTGACAGTGCGTGTGTGGTGGCAGAACAGCCAGAAGAGTTACGGTGCCGACTCTCTGCCAGCCACCCCGCTGTTTTCCTCCTGTGGAAAGAGCAGAGGCAGAGCAGAAGACTGATAAGCACTGGGGAAGCACTCCACCGGCAGGGACCAGTGGCAGTCACACCTCTCACATCTGCTGGAAGGCCACTACCCACCATTGGGAAGGCTGCTCTGGCTGGGGCTGGGGTTGGGGACGCAGTTGGGGTGGGGGTGGGGGGAACTGACAGAGAAGGAGAGGGAACACTTCCGGTCCCAGAGGGCTATTTCAAAATCAACGCATTGTTGACCCAACAGCAAGCCAACTGCACGGTTAAGGAAGTCAGTGGAATGTATGCAATTAATTAGAGGGCAAGTCTCAAGGCAGACTAAATACTAAAACCAGGAACCGGAGTCCGAGTCCCTTCATGATCAGAAGAGGGAACTTCCCGATTTGATTGCAGAAAGCAATTTACTTCAATTAGCAGTGACATAAACAGGGTGATTGCTTAATAGGAGGACCAAATCTCTAAAAAATAAACAGCCTGAATTACATCCCTTACCATTATATTAGCAGAGTGGGATTACTTTTCCCAAGACAGGTTTGATTAACCCTTTAGGAGCCAACCCACTCTGACGTGGAGAGCTTCAAATCTGCAAGGTCTTTGGTGCTTGATTTGAATTGATTTGCTTGGTGCATTCATGTCTTTCATCACCCCTCCATAACCCTGTGAGATACCGTTGATTATTCCCATTTTAACAAATGGGGGAAACGAAGCTCAGGAAGTCTGAAAGTTCTACAGGGTGATCTTTTCAAATACAAATCCAATCATGTCATCTCCCTGCTCAACTTAAAACCCACCCAAGCTTTCAAACATTTTATCACAGCTTCCAGAGCCCTGCAAGGTCTGTGTCCCGCCTCCCTCTCCCACCTCCAGTCAAACCACTTTCCCTCGTGCTCACTACACTTGTATTTTGGGGCCACGACCTGTTCCTCAAACAGGTCGAGATCATTCCCACCTCAGCACCTTCACCTGCTCCCTCCACATTGTCACCCTCAGGGGAAGATCAAATGCAGCTGTCATCACAGTCCCAGTTTCACTGTCCATTCCCAGTGCGACCTTGAGCAGAGCTGTAATCGCTCTGAGACCACTCCCTGGTTGGTAAGGAGATCACAGTACTCGCCCTGCCTGTTGTAGGATTTCAGCAGCTTTGAGGAAGGTAATAAATGGATGGGAAAATGCCCTGAAAATGTCAAGTATAAAGCACTCTAAGGGACGTATTCTTGTTTCAGCCCAAGTAGGAAAGGGACTGTAACATTTACTAGACATCTGTTGTCAAAGGTGTGCTTTCCTGTGCCCCATGCTTACAGGAGTTTTGAGACCCACAGAGAGCCTCCTGCTTCCGAGCACAGAAGCCTAGATGTCAATCACTGTCTCTGCGGCCTGCCTCCAGCAGGGACTTGATGCTGGAGCTCAGACCTCATCTAATCAGACGGAATCCTGGGGTGTGGGGAGAAGCCTAGGCACAGGCCCCAAATGTGCGTGATGAGGGGGAGGGAGAGTGCAGCACAGGGTGTAAGACAAAGATGGAGAGGGGACAGGGTCAGATCATAGGGCCTCCCAGGCCTCGGAAAGAGGTGGTTACTATTTGGTTCCAAATGTCAGTCAGAAAGCAGTGAAAGGCCAGCATCTTTCAAAGTACCCCCGGCTGCAAGCAGAGGTAGCCTGGTATGCACAAGGACACGGGGGGGCCACAAGGAAGAGGATGGGCTCAAATTCAAGGGCTCTTTTGGGGGTGGAACCAACAGGATCTCCTGGGTATGTGTGAAGGTGACCAAAGGTGAACACGGGAGGTTGAAAATGATTTGCAAAGGAATAAAGTAAAAATCCAGAGTTTTCTTCATGCTGGGGACACTTACAAAATTTAAGAAGATTCCAAACCTGGGGAACAAACATGGAAAAACTTTTGAAAACAAGTATCACGTATGCCCTTGGGGAACAGGGGTATATGGCGCCTCTTACCCGATTGGGTGGAGCCTTCACTTCTTTCTTTAATTAAGCCCTCTCTAAGCCCCTTCACTGTTAATTACTCCCAGCCTCCTGGGTGGGACAGGACCTTTACTCACGAGATCCTGGCCCAGGGCCGTCTTCAGAAATGCCTTAGCATGGCTTTACTTAGGCTTTGGCGCCAGCTTGAGGAGTCAGAGCTTCAAATTCCCCTGTGACTATCAGGGAGGAAGACTGAGTTCCATTTGAGGCCTTACACTGTTTCCAAAGGAGCTCAAATGTCCCCTCCTCCGAGAGGCCTGCCCTGACTGCACATACATGGGAATTTCCCCTCTGACTGTTAACCTCCATCTCTGTACCCAGGGCTCTTTTTATTACATTTTTATTTTTTGCATATGTCTAACCCAGGGTTCTTTTCATTCATAACAATTATTACAATGTATAATTACAACGACTCCTTTGATTATCCTCTGCCATTCTTTCCCCACGAGGCTGGGCCTTCTCTGGAAGCAGGAAACAAATCTCTCTTCAAGTTGCATCTGTAGCTCCCAAGTACACTGCAGGCATATGGGAGGTGATCTGAGAAGATTCGCCCACGAAGTTCAAGGCAGGGCTTTCAAAGCTCCCATCAAGCCTGCCCTCCTGTAGTCTCCTTAGGTCCCAGAGCTCTGGCTGCCACAGCCACTCTGTTCCCAGCAGATTCCTCCTCTTCCTCACCTGCCCCAGGCATTTTGTTCCCTGGGGACTAATCAGCCCAGTGGCTGGCACACGCATCACGTCACTGAAGTCAAAGAGGTTACTAATGACAGAAAGAGAAGCCAGTCTCCACCTGCTAAAATGATGGTGCCCAAAGGGTCACTGCAGGTGTAAGTTGTCCCAACAGGGACTCTGAGTGCTGGCCATATGCCAGACACAGTGCTCCGAGCTGGGACATGGTGGACAGCACCAACATGGTCCCCGTGCCCTCTTCGAGCTCAGGATCTAGTGGGCCCCTGAAAGTCTTTTCTGAAAGCCATTGGCTGGGAGGGCAGACCACGGCAGGGAACCCAGCTCTTCCCCTTCCCCAGCCCCACATGCATGTGGCAGCTTTTAAGTTCCCCAAGGAAGGAATCAGGCAACAAACCCCACTGCTCCAACTCCAGGCCCGGGGATACTAGGAATGAAGCTTTGACATCCCAGCCCTGTGGCTCATTCACTATATGACCTTGATCACATGACCTCTCTAAGCCTCATTTCTTCCCCCACAAAACAAGATGGAGTCCTCACCCCACAGGGTTATTATGAGGATTAGATTAGATGATGATGATAGCTAACATTTCTTGAGCTCTTTACTAGTGACAGGTACTGCTGAGAGCTTTGTCCTCTATCAAATTTAATTTTCCCGACAACCACATACCAAGGGCTGTTATCACCCCCATTTTTTACAGATGAGGAGAGACACCTAGCCAGCAACTCTCACTACAGTCTACCCTCCAACCCACTGCCCTACACACCTCCCCTGTGAATGCAGGCAAAGTGCTTAGCTTGGTTCCTGCTACGCCATTAAGTGTTAGATAAATGGTTCCTCTAACCCGACAGCTGGAAGCTCCTGATACCAAGCTGCCCCAGCTCCGACAGTTCTTCAGAATTGGCCTGTGATCTCTCAGCAGTCAGACCCCAAGACAAGATTCCTATTCCAAGTCCCCATTCTGCCTCTTTACAGAAGTTCACATTGGAACAGATGGTGGCTAGAACACTGACCATCCCCACCATCTCCCCGGCAGCCCAATCACAGAGGGCCACCCAGAGCCTCAGCCCTGCCTAAGACCCAGATCTGAGCCTCCTCAAAGAAGCTGAGTGGCCAAGTTGCCTCACTTTTTGCTCTCCCTGCCCCTTCACCCTGCCCACAGGTACTAGCCTGAGTCAAAACAGCAGGGACCTGGGAGGTAGCTCCAGGTACCACTAGGACAAGTATGACTTGGTTCCAAAGAAAATGATAGTATGAGATCATTCATTATAATATTTAGCTCCCAAAAGAAACCACTGCAAGTGCCATCCAAACCACAGACAGCTTTGGCAGCCTCAGTATCCTCTTACGGTTACATAAGCTTTGGAGAGAAATAAATACCAACTCATCTTGGAGGAATTTTAAGGGATAATAAAACTTAACCAATCTGTGCAGAGACGGCTCCCTTCTGAGGGAGGGACTGTGGTTTTACAGAGGAAGGACTGAGAGGGCTCTGGGGCAGGACTAAGAGGGAGGCCTGGGGGGCCTGGCTTCAGGGATACCCTCAGAGAGGCCCAGTCCCACAGCCTCACTCACGGGACAGACATCTGCGGGGCTGGCTTTGCCTCTGGCCACCCCCTCTTTTATCCCATCGGAATGCACTTTCCAGTTGACTCTTATTGGTAGTGAGTTATTCATCAGAGGAGGTGTTCAAGCACATTCAAACAAAATGCATGGCTCTAAAGGACCTTCTAGTTTCAGGATTTTATTATTACATTATGGTTTTGGGGTCTAGAAAATTACCATTGACCTCAACAAAAGGCAGGATAATACAGGAGAAACAATTTGCATCCAGAGACAGAAGACCTACAATTTGGTTCCATCTGGGTGACCTTGGGCAAGTTGCTTCACCTCTTTGAGCCTCCGTAAAATAGAAATAACAATTACTCTCTTCTGCCTGCCCCACCTGATTGCTGGAAGGGGCAGATAAATTGCAGGTGTGTGAAAAACACCTGGCAAATCACAAAATACTTTGCAACAGTGAGGCACATGAGGCATTAAGCAAAGATGGTGGCTTCCTGCTTTGGGTGGCAGGAAAAGCACGAAGAGCCCAGCCTGACCCTCACGCCATGCACGTCTGAGACACACGCTTCCACTGTCCTGGGTTTTCTGGGGGAAGCAAATCAAGTGTGCATCGGAGTCAAGACTGTAGATTCTGGAGCCAGACTCTCAGGGGCTGAACCCTGGATCTACTACTCAGTCTCTGTGTCTCCTCATCCAACTATGCCTCGATTTCCTCCTTTAAGTAGGTATAATAATAGTACCCATCTCAGAGATACATTAGGAGGGTTAAGTAAATAATATGTGTCAAGTGCTTAGAACAGTGCCTGCCACATCAAAAGTGTTGTATGAGGATTTACTGTTGTTGTTGTTGTTATTAATATCTTAACGACCTAAGTTCATTCTCTACTAGCCACTGTCACTGAGCAGGAAGATCAATCCTGAGGAAGAGAACACAAGATGGGTCAATGCTGAAAGAGATGATGGAAACAATGACCACAAGTGAATGAGCAGGGAACTGGGCAATGTGCTAAGCATTTCACATACTTGATCCTCTCTAATCTCTGTAACAGTCCTTTGAGGTGGTGATGTGTTCCCATTCCCACTACACAAAAGAGGAGACTACGCCTCAGCAAAGTCATGAGACTTGTCCAAGATCACAGGTCAGGTAAGGAGGGGTGCCAGGATCTGAGCCCAGGCAGTCTGGCACTAAGGCCACTTCTCCTGAGCTTCTCTGAGGCTTGGGGTGCTACCGACGCCTGTGGGAGGTGCCCCACTGCAGGAACCTGGTGACCAGAGTCTGCAGTGAGGGTCTAAAAGGAACGGGTAGATGATGTGTCATGAACCCAGTGGGTGACCTGTAGGCCACACCCCAGTTCCTGGCCATTCTCAGGGATCCTGGTGTCTCTGGTTTCCAAGGAGGAGGAGAAGGGCCCGTTTGCAGAGCCAGACCAGACAGTGAGGGACTACGGAACAAACATCATGTCTGAGGGAAGTGTCAAGTACAAGAAGAGACTGACTCCCATCCCAGCCCAATTGGGCTTCCCCCCCACCCCCACCCCGCGAGCTGTGGACAAAGGTTGGAGACACACCCCCAGAGGAGTGAATCTGGGTGGGCAGACCAAGTGCCAGGAGGCAAGGCTGCCTACTCATGTCGGGCCAAGCCCAGGGAGAGGTAATGAGTAACTGGGCTCACTGAGATTCAGCCTGCGTAACCAAGGCAACCTCCTGGTTAAGTCATCCAGAGACCACAGGGCTGGAACAGGACCCTCCGAGCCCCAGAGCTGGCAGGCCACATTCTCAGAGTGCCAGGCCCAAGGCACTTGGCCTCTACTGCTCTCCCCACCAGCAATGGGAGGCCCTGCCAGGTCCTCCAGCAAAGATCAGATTGCCCTCAGATATTAAAAGCAACAATTTTTGTCTCTGCTTGAAAGTTCTTACTGGCTGACAATGCCCACAGGAGAAAAAATATCCGCTCAATCCTCACTCCCCACACTTCTGTGCCTCCCAAAACACACATATGGTGAGAATACCCTGGAAAGGGGGAGGCTCACCCCCCTGTGTCTGCATGTGCTAAGTGCCGCCAGGCTTCTGGAGATCTGGGTGCTGACAGGTAAGCCCAGAGAAAGGGAGGGACAAGAGCAGACAGGGAGAAGAATGAAAAACATGGAGGCCCTTTGGGACCTCTGAGAGACGCCCTGTGGAATCCTGCGTGTCTACTGCTCCACTGCAAGAAGGCCCCAAGCAGGCAGTTTGGGTCTCCCTACCTGGCCCTGTGAAGCACTCCAGGGAGCCAACCAGGCGGCTCACAGGCCACTGTGCTAGGCCCACTCAACTCACAGAAAGGCACTCGACCCGCAGAGCCTCACCCACGTGGCAACCAGGCAGCTGGCAGCTTGTTTTATGAACATCCAAAATCCAAGGGGAACCACAAAACCACACTGGGCTGTAGACATCGGGACGTCCACATACCCTCCTCCTAGGCTGGGCTCCTGCTGGGCTCTGCCTGGCCCACTAAGGCCCCACTGCCTCCCAGTCTCACCATTCAGCTCTGTGAGTTGGGAACACCTGCTTTCTCCCCAGGTAGACTTGACAATGGGGGTGGGGAGGGGTCAGGGTGGGAGGTCCATGACATAGCTCGGAGGGTCAGTAACCAATAGTGACTACTTGGAACCTTCTCAAGTATCTGGAGCCTTATCACTGCCCAGGGGAAGAAATCAGGGGTTTGGGGAACTCTGATGGCTAAAGGACAGTATGGGGGAGGGGCAGGGGAGGAAAAGCAGCGATTTCCTAAAACTGTCTTTTTTTCACTGAACAATATGTTGAGGGTATTTTTCCGTGTGAGGAGATATATTGTACTGTATACATTTTTTATTTTATAATGTAAAATGATAAATATTTTCAAGTGCCTTTTTCAGCTGTGAGAGTTGGAAGGTATAGAGACAAACAGATGGCTGGACCAATGAAGAGTTAGGGCTTCTACCCATCCCTCTTCCTCAGTGACAATCACAGTGATAGCACAGATCTTGAGATCTTAGCTTAGGCATAACCTCCTTCCGAGTGCACCTCCCTAACCGTGCAGGAGGTCCACCCAGGCCATTGGTCTTTGTCTCCATAAGGCTTTCTTTTCCTACTGAGCACTGCATCACAATGTTATCCATTTTTGGATTGTTTATTGTCTTTCTCCTCCACTAGGTTATTAGCTCCATGAGAACAGATGTATTCTGAGCACCTAGCATAGTTCTGGCACATAATGAGTATTCAATTACTATTTGTTGAATGAATGAGTACTAGTTTCAGAGGAGACGCCAAGAAACACGAGCTGTGGTCCCTACTTTTTGTCTTATTATTTAGGGAGTGGAAAAGGTGAAGGTGTTAAAAAGTAATCAACAAAGGAGAGCATTCAACAAAGTCTTAGAACAACTATTTCAGGCATTCATAAGCAAAAAGATACTTGAGCTAAATCTCACACCTTCTAAAAAATTAATTCAGCCCGGCTGGTGTAGCTCAGTGGATTGAGCACGGGCTGGGAACCAGAGGGTCCCGGTTCAATTCCCAGTTGGGGCACATGCCTGGGTTGCGGGCCAGGTCCCCAGTGAGGGCCATGTGAGAGGCAACCACACATTGCTCTTTCTCTCTCCCTTCTCCTCTCTCTGAAAATAAATAAATAAAATCTTTAAAAAAAAATTAATTCAAATAGATCATTGGAAGCTATGGTCTAGATATAAAATATAAAGCTTTTTAGAAGGAAGCATGGTAGAAAAATCTTCACAAAGATTTTTAAGTGAAGAGTTCTCAGAACTGACACCAAAATCACAATCCATAAAAAAAAAGCAATTGATAAATTGGACTTTATCAAAACTCAAAATTTCTGCTCTGTGAAAGACTCTATTAAGAGATGAGAAGACAGGCCACAGAAAATATTTGAAAATCACATTTTTAACAAAGGGCTTCTAACCAGAATATAAAAGGAACTCTTAAAACTCAATATTAAGATTATAAACAAATTAGAAAATAGACAAAGACTTCAACAGACACTTCACCAAAGAGAGTAAGCAGATGGAAATAAGCACATGAAAAGATGTTCAACATCATTAGCCAACTGGAAAATGCAAATTAAAAGCCACAATGACAACCCCTGTGCATGTACTGGAGCAGCTAAAACCCAAATACCGACTCTCACAAGTGCTGGCAAGGATGCAGAGCTCTCACACGTGAGTGGTGGGAATGTGAAATGGTCGAGCCTCACTAGAAAACAGCTTAGCACTTTCTTACAAGATTATGCACACTTACTATGTGATCCAGCCATCACACCTCTGGGTGTTCATCCTAGAGAAATGAAAACTATGTTCACACAAAGATCTGTCCATGAATGTTCAAAGCAGCTGTATTTGCAATTCTCAAAAAGCAGCAACCCAAATGCCCTTAAAAGAGTGACTAGATAAACTCTGTGGTAGACCCATACAGTGGAGTACCACTCAGCAATGAAAAGGGACATAAGTGATAACTTGGGTGCAACTCCAGGGCATTACACTAAATTTAAAAGCTAAGCTCAGCAGGTAATATGCTACATGATTGCACTTGTATAACATCCTCAAGCTGACAAGATTGTAGGGGTAGAGAACAGATTAGTGGTTGTCAGGGATACGGACAGGGTATGACTATAACGGGGTAGCAAGAGGGTATTCTTTTGTGGTGATGGGACAGCTTTGTGTCTTCATTGAAGTCTCTCTACAGGTGATAAAAATGTAATATGACTACATGCGTACCCCATAAAAAACTGGTGAAATCCAAACACCATCTGTGGCCTAGCTAATGGTACTCAGTGTCCTGGTTTCCTCATGTACTACAGTCACGTAAGATGCTACCATTGGGGGAAATGGTTGAAGGGACAACGGATGGACAGGACCCTGCTGTGCTATCTTCTGAATGTCTTCCTGAATAACTTCCTGAAGTCTATAATCATTTCAAAATGAAAACTTTAAAAAAATAAGTACGGGCAGTATGGGTTAAAGCTCCAAATATGTGTATAGTAAATGTTGGAAGCTATAGGCATCCAGGGGAGGTACGGCTTCCATCCAGCAGGGAATGGTCAAGAAAAGCTTCAATTAAACTTGTATTTACTAAGTGCCTACCCATGATGTGAGGCGGGCATCATGCCAGGCAGTGAGGGGAATTCAAAGACACTGGTCCTATTCTCAAAAGTCTCTGAATCAAGAGGGTAAAGAGGTCGGATGGGGATGGAAAAAAATGCACATTGGTAGTGGTGGGACCCAGCAGACCCATTGAAAGCAGGATCTGGGTCGGGAACCCATTTTTTCCATGGACTCCTACGCTCCCCTCTAGCAGAAGAACTATGATGATACTTCAGGTCTCCGGGTAGCAATATCAACTAGGACCTTGTCTCCAACAGTTCTTAAATGTCTATGTGTTCCCAGTTATCCACTGCAGAAGGGCCTCAATCAATGACCACAGGTCCTTTTGAGGGAAGGACAGAGGTATTGCATGCCATACTGTTACAGGGCTCTTCTCTCTGAAGACCTGCCAACCTCTGCAGTCAGAGGCTCCCAGGTCTAAAAACTGGCTTAGGTCTGGACAGTGGGCAAGGGAGTGACTCTTTTTTATTGGACCTCAATCTTCTACTCATCTCTCCTTGTGCTGGTACAAGCTGAACAGCAGTACCTTAATCAACTTTCTGGCTATTTGCCCCTAAAGACACCGATATATTAACCACTTCCATAAATTTCTGTCAGGCATTCTTGGTGACCACTTCAGTTCTGCCAGCCATTGTCATTGTGGTCTCCTGGCTTCTGGAGGTTAAAGCCTTGCCCCTGATCTATTATTTGTAGGTCCCATCATCACCATCACTATCAGGGAGACAAAGTCTATAGCAGCCCTTCAGCCCTGGCTTACAAAGGAGAGCGATCACTGAACTTGTTAGTGATGTCAGAGTCCCTGGGTCTCAACCTCGGCATAATAGAACTGCTTAGGTGGGCATTTCACTTTCTTTGGTTCAGCCACTTGGCCTTTTAAATTCTGAGTCTGGGTCTCTGCCCTCTTCTGAAGGAGATCAGAGCTTCTTTGTAGGAACAAAGAGGCCCTCTGGCTTTCCTACCTGCCCTTTAGGTGCCTGTTACTAGCCCTCAGCTGTCCATTATCTCTCCGAAGAACATCAAAGGGGCTTAATAATAGACATCCAATCCCTTTATCCACACAGCTCTAGGATCTCCATAGCTCTCAGACACCTCCCACTCCTACTCTTGTAATTCACCACCAGGGGAATTAAAAAAGCTGGGCCACCACCTCATCCCAGGGGCTGCCTGTGCTCCACCCCTATTCATGGTCAGCCCTGGGATAAGTGATCCAGTTCCCAGGCCCACCTTACCACCTGCTTTCTTGGACCATTCCTTAGACTAGTTGTCACAGATTGGGGTCTCCAGAAGCAGATGCTGATATGAAGTTGAGGGTCCAAGATGTTTATTAGGGATCAACATCTGTGAAAGGAAGGAGGCAGCAGAGAACTGGACAAAGGGAAACCTCAAGCTGCCATGCCTGGCCAGCCCCACTCTTCTCTACCTTCCTGCCTTTCGGACTTCAGGCTCCAGCATCAGGTGAGAAGACAACAGACTTTGAAAGATCATCCAACCACACACACGCACACACACACGTTGTACTTCCTAATGGTTCCTCTTCTTTAACTGAGCTCATAAGAACACATAACTATACTTCATTTTTCAGCCCTTTTAACTACCATGGAAATGCCAGCATCATTTAACTCTTCCCATGTTGAAGGACCCTTGGGAAGTTCCCCTTATAAACCATGCTCTAAGAGGCACCTTTGTTCATGTTCTTTTTTCTTTTTCTTCTTCTATTTTTCTTAAACTACATCTATGATTATTTCTCCAAGACAGAGAAGTGAAACTGATAATTTCAAAAGTTGGCACATTTCCCATTTCAGCAGGTGGGTCCAGATTGCAGAAAGGCTACCTATGCCTGGAACCAACATAGGTAAGGGACACTGCCACAGTAGTTTTAGTCTCTCCCCCCCAAAACCAGAAAAACCTTTGGCAGCACTTGATCAGTCAGGATGAGCATCTTCCTGGAGTTCACAGTGTGCTTGGTACCATTATGGACCCAACATGGACATTTTCAGACCATACGGTGTACCTAGAAAAGGTCTAAGGTACAGAAGTACGGTAGATTGGATTATTGGTCTCGATGCTTTCCTGGCCTACAGTAGCAGTACCACACGTCCATCCCTTTGTCATTGTCTGTCATCACTTTATGAAGGGCAGAATGTGCCTTCCCACCCTTGGGATTGGGCTTGGCCTTGTGACTTGCATTGGCCAGTTTGACATTTCACCTGGGAGGTGAGCAGAAACTTGAAATACGAATGTACAGTTGGGCTTGAGTGGCTTTTTAGACATAAAAGGAATGTGCCTTAGGTACCTGCTGATTCAAGGAGGTTGAGAGACATGCGGTAGACCCAGCCTCAACCCAAAGCCCAACATAGCTCAGATCCACTGAATCCCTGTGGCCCAGACACAGTTCAGAGTCGCACATGGCACCATGTGTCCTCAACCTTCCCAAACTTGACACTTTAAGATTATAAGTCAGTTATTTGATAGAACATCTTTCAGTTTGGTCCTTATGATTAGATTCTGGTCATGCATCTTTGGCAAGAACATCAGAGAAGTGAGGCTGTGTTCTTAGCACATCCTATCAGTGCCGTGTGATTTCAACGCGTCCCCTTGCTGATGATGCTCACTTTGATCGTTTCGTTAATGTCTCCAAGACTTCACTGTAAAATTACTTTTTCCCCTTTGAAATTGAAAATATCTTGTGGAGAGAATATTTATATTACTATGGAGTAATGGTTCCCTAATTTAGTCAGTAGGTTATAATCTATGACTACCATTATTTATTGATACCCAAGTTGTCCCAAATTTGGCCAGGAGAAGCCCCTTTTAGTTGGCTTCTGTGTCCATCTGACATTTCCCCATCATTTCTGGAGCATGTACTTTCTTCCTGGCACAAGCTGTTCCAGGCTCTTCTCATACTTCCCATGCTCTAATTTAGAAATCAGCCATCTTTCTACGAAGTATGTTCTAGATGTGTTCACTGCTGTGAAGATGTTGCTTATTCCTGGGGCCAAAGTGGTCAGAGACAGTGAACATTTACATCTATCCATCCACATATCATCTACCTAGCTATGTGCTCAAAGCCCTGAGTTCTCACAGATATCTCTAATTCCAATCCAACACTGCAGGGTTCTTATAAGTTCTGTTTTTCTCTATAACCGTAACTCCCTTCTCTGGCAGTGAAAATCTGGCTCTCATTAGTACCACTTACTTATTTGATCCCTCTCCCTGATGTCACCAATCTGCTGCCGGCATCCCTTCCCCTGGATACCCTTCTTACCCTCTGACTCCTGTGCCAGGACAACCCCCACTCATATTGGTGTGTGCCTCCCTCTGCTTGGACTCTGACCCTTCACGCCAGGCCCCTCCTCTGTGCAGACACCTTTCTTACTCTGTTTGGACTCTTACACCCCATAATAGGCCTCTCCTCCCAATGGCCATGCTCCCCTCCCACCCAGGTTCTGTCTTCCCATCTTCCCACACGAGAGCGCCCCTACACCATTTGGACACCTCTACCCTTCAAAGGCTCTGGCATCCCTTCTCCTTGGATGCCTTCTCTTCCCTCTGGGTTCTGATTCATGTCAGGTAGTCTTTCCACAGAAACACGCTCCTTACCCCATTCAGGCCCAACTTCATTCTGAACCATGGCAGCTCTCCCCAGGTGCACCAAGTGCTGCCCTTGCTTTGTTCTGCCTAATGGCTTTAGGACCAATCTGTTCAGGAAGGGACTGGAGAACACAGCAAGCAAGAGAAAGAGAGGGGAAGTGGGGGGAGGTTGCTCTGCCCATCTGGCTGCTGGATGAAGAACACGCTGGAGGGAGGCAAGGGTAGAAGGAGGAGAACCAGTCAAGAGTCTGTCTCAATAATCCAAGTGAGATAATGGAGACTTTGCAGCAGGGTGGTGGTAAGAAATGGTCAGATTCTACATACGTTCTAAGGATAAAGCCAATAAGATGTGCTGATGAAATACTTGGGATTTAAACCAAGGATCATTTATGTTTCACGTTGCTTAGTCCAGGGCTCTCTGGTTGTAAGAAGTAGAAATAAACTGGAACTAGTTTCAGTAAAGAGGATGAGTGTGTAAGGATTCAGGCGCCTCTCTCAGAACCCACAGGCAGGAAGAGCAGTCAGGCCTCGGGAGGGGAAGGAACCAGGACGTGGAGAGCCACCGGCAGCCGGGACAGGCACCCTTCGCCGGTCACTTGTCAGTGCTGCTCTCTGCATATCTGTTCCATTGTCCTCTCTTGGCAGCCCTCCTTCCTCTGTTCTCTGTGCCGGTGGTGGAAGACGGCAATGATGATCCACAGCTCCTGCTTTACCTGCCCAAACCAGGGTCTGGTTCCCAGTTCCAAAATCCCAGGAGACAGAATCTGAGCAGTTCACCTCTTACAGTCGGGGGAGCAGGGTTATGGCGTACAGACTTGGCTCCCAGGCCCATTCTTGAGGGAGCACTCTTTAGGGACTAGGAGTCAATGGGTAGGTGAGACACAGCCCCAAAATGTCATCTATTCATCTATTAAATGCACAAGACTGTGTAGCTGCTATGAAACGCATGGAAACAGACAAGACACAACCCATACCAACAATCTCCGAAGGAACTAAGACATGAAAGAGTAAGAAAAGGATTCAATGGTGCCTGGCATATAATAAGTACTCAATAAATATTAGCCATTATTATCCACCCCTCAAATGATTCAAGACCACAAGGGTTATGTGGCAGAAACTCCAAGAAGCATTGGTGGCCTTCAGAAATGGACAAATCATAGCCACCCCCAGGTTCTAATCAGCAGCATCTCAGTTCCCAAGACTGAGGCTGGTGGGGGAAGGGGAGCAGAAAAATCTTCGATTATATGAGAGTAGGCATGACAGACCCGGCAGAGGCCCTCTGAGCCACGCTGTCCTCTGATTCTGCAGGTAGTGGGCCTCTAAAGGGCCCTGGACGCCCTCACCACTGATTTATGGCTTGTGTAATCCACAAATTTATACCCTCTGTGGCTTTGTTTTTATAGTATTGCTTCTCTAAGAGCAGGCTTCATACCTCAGACATATAAATCTGTTAGAGGGTGGTATATAGCCCAAGAGGTCTTTCCCAGGTGGGTAAGATTTTGTTCCCATCTATAGATTCTTTCAGAAGCCTCTCAACCTGACTCTCCCACCCCACCAACACACACACACACACACACACACACACACACACGCATTCAGGCGGTCTTTATTCACTGGGAAAGCCAGCCCTATGTACAGTTCCAGTGCGGTTGGGAGATGGGGCCCAGCTCCCTCCCGAAGCCCTTAAATGTTCACTGAGCCACCCAACTGCTATTAGTCCACAGGCTGGATAGTCAATTCAACTTACTAATACCCACCTGCTCTAGTTAATCATCTCGAAGACGTCAGTTAAAGGGGCCAGATGACAACAAAACAGAGATGGAATCCTGTTACAACTAACTGCAGTTATCACTCAAATTTTACATGGCTAGAATCATGTTTGCATTCTAAAGCAGTGATTTTCAACCAGTGTGCTGCAAGAATTTTTAGAAGATTAAATGCCTGACTATTTAGGCAAGACACTGACTTCTTTTCCCTTAGAGTGTCAACTTAAAAAAAAAAATGATAGCAGTCCTGGCCAGTATGGCTCAGTGAGTTGGCGTGATCCCACAAAGCCAAAAGTTGCTGGTTTGATTCCAAGTTGAGGCACATGCCTGGGATGCAGGTTTGGTCCCCAGTCGGGCACATATAAGAGGCAACTAATCGATGTTTCTCTCCTGCTCTTTCGCCCTCCCTTCTCCTCTCTCTAAAAATGAATGAATAAAAAATTAAAAATATATTTAAAAAAATGAAAGCTAACACAACAATAGCCATCGGGTATGAAAGGATCAAAATTATACCTTTTCTTTGTCACATCGGTAAAAATTATATTTCTCTGTGTGTTGCAGAATTTTAGTAATTAGTTTATGTGTGCCATGAGATGAAGAGATTGAAAATCGAAAGTCTAAAGCAATATGGTGCTACGGCAAAGAAGGCAAAATCTTGAAATTCCTGTTCATTTTTGGTTTGAAGGATATTTGCTTCTTGTGCCTAAACAGACCCTCCCCCACCTCTAGGCCAAGCTGCACAACCCCATCCCTTCCTCAGGAATGATCTGCTTCTGTCAGAGCATGAGGAAGCCTGTGCTGGTTCCTTTGTGAGAGAGGACTTGCTGGGCCAGAGCAATAAAGCACAGTGACCCTGGGCCCTCTGCCAACCACGGTGATTGTTCCATCCCGCAGGCTTTCCCTGACTCCGGGACCACAGATTTTGTTCACAAGGAAATACTAAGATAACAGAGTTCCTTGTTTTCCTCTTCATGGTTCATCCTAGATCAGTGCTTTCCGGAGAGGATTCCTTACAACATTAGCCCCATGAAATGCTCATCAAAAAATGAGTTTGGGCCCTGGCTGGTATAGCTCAGTGGATTGAGCGTGGGCTGTGAACCAAAAGGTCGCCAGTTTGATTCCCAGTCGGGGCACGTGCCTGGGTTGCAGGCCAGGTCCCCTGTGGGGGCCACATGAGAGGCAACCATACACTGACGTTTCTCTACCTCTCTCTCTCCCTCCCTCATTTCCCTTCTGTCTAAAAATAAATAAATAAAATCTTTAAGAAATAAAATTAGTTTGGTCAATACCGTCTACCATAGTCCCATCCTGGGACTAATGCAGTGGTGAGGGCTGTGAAAGGGACAAGAAGCTCAGTAGTTACGGAGCCTGGCTAACTCTGTTTAACCTGTTTCCCAAGCCTATTTGACCAGGGGATGTGCACCTCCTGTCATTGCTCCTTCTTCGGTAACATCGGCTCTAAGGACTTATGTCAGGAAGTGGCATTCCTGGTCGACTGTCCAGGTGGTGTTGGGTTTGGTATCCACCACACGGGGCACCCCGAAATGTCGACATCTGTAGCTCCAACCAAAACCAGGAATATTCTGCTCCTGAAAAATATGGCTCTCTCATATGAATGTGGCCTCCACATGTCAAAAACAAAGAGGACCACATAAATATTTAAAAGATGAAATGATTTTTAAAAATGTTTTAAATAAACATCAGCCTACCTATCAAAAGCAAACTCAACAAGCCAAACAAAATCAAACAAACATGGGGTAAATCCATGGAGGGGGGGAGAATCTAAAACTGGAAAAATTAACTCAAATTCATCAATGCCTACCATGACCTTCTCTTATTAGCCCTTCTTCTATTTTGATTTATTCAATAACTAAAGCTCTTTAACCTTCAGTCTACCTGCCCACCCTGCCCACCCTGAATTCCCCTTCCCCTGCCCACAGGCGTGTTGAGAGGCTCGGAACGGCATGCCTATACACACACTGCCAGTATACTGCGCTTCTCAAGACGAGACCCCGGATGCTAAAGATGACTCCTACATCTTGGTTTTCTCTGAGGCTCCCACGGCCGAGAACAAAACCATTGATGTCAATCATTCCTACAGGCTGAAATGGGGCACTAACTCACCAGTGTGGCACTTAAAAGGGGGTTGTCAAAAATGACTTCACAACCCTTGGCCAACATCCACTTTAAGGGCATCAACGAAAAGGACAGAAGCGGTTAGAAATGATCATTTCTCTGGAGAGAATTACTGGTGTGCTGAGGCACCTCTCACGGCTGTTGGCCATTCAGACTCAGCTACTGAGGTTGGAGTTGGGAAAACAAATAGAATGTAGAGGAAGGAAATGAGAAGCCCATCCTTCTTGCCCAATGGATTGTGAGAAAAAGATGGTAAGCAGAAGAATCAAGAGGTTGATATGTAGGCGTGTAAGCCCCAATCTTCTCTCAGAGAGGTACTGGGGGCTAGATGAAGTGAGGAGAACACGGTGAGCAGCAGTGTGTGTGTTGGGGGGGGGGGTCCTGCCCTGCTTCTGACGTGGGCTCCAGAAGGGTTAGCAACACAGCCCAGGGCTGAAGACACTGGGCCAAGTGGTATGGCCAGGAGGAGAGGGTCTAGGCTGCTAGGGAAGACTTCTTCAGTTCCCGCACAGTAGGCAAGCTGAGCTAAGAGCCAGAAGCTGAGGGTGAAAGTCCTGCCAGGGGCCAAGATGAGGGACCAGACAGAGTCACAGGGGAACTCACCAAGGAGTAAACAAGTCTGCAAGGATGTGCTACCAGGCACTGAGTGGAGGAAGCATGCACTCAGATATACAGCAGACACCAGGATGGCCCAGGGACCGGACTAGGCAACAGTCCTCTGACACCAGCTCACACCCAAGGATAAGAACAAAGACAGAGGACCCTTGCCCCAGACTGTGAATTCCCCTTCCCCTGCCCACACCCCTCCCCACATCCCCTCTCAGATCGTGAAGGGAACAAGTGAAACCTCAAGAGACTGGTTTAAAAAATCAGACTCCATTATAAGCTGCCCCTTTTTCCTGCCCCCAGGACATAGAGGTGGGGTGGACCAGTTACAGCCTTAAATAAAGACGTTATCCTTTCTCTGCACATCTGAGAGCAGCAAGAACGAAACTCACGGTCCTACTACAAACTAATGGAGGCATTTCTTTTTATTAAACAATGATGGAACACAAGTCTAGCTCAGTAGTAAGAAGCTGTCTACCGGGAGTCAAGGATTTCTTCTAGAAATAGTTAATTGCCCACCTCAAAAACTACTTTTATTTTGTAGCAAATTGTCAGCGGCTGGCTTGGTGGCTTCCCAGTGCCAGGCGGGCAGTGGTTTGCACTGGGCCTGAGGCGTGGGCACCTTAGGACACTTCCAGGCCCAAATTCTGTGACCTCGAGCTGCTGAGACTTCCTCTCTCTGAGGCCAAGGGATTGCCTGTGAAGTGAGAGTGACACTCAGCCCGACCTTGCAGGGCTCTTTCGAGGTAAACCTTAGAAGAACTTGGGACAGGGCCTGACCCCTGTGCACAGCAGTTATTATTCCCACTCAGCAGAAAGTGAAGATTGTTACCAGTCTTATTATTTACACATCCCTCTGACTGCCGCACTGTGAGGGACTAGAGAGTGATAAACAAACAAACAAACACAGCAGAACTTTTATGTCTAAAATGAATGCTGTTCATTCATGGACATCTCCCTCGGGACTGAGACCTACATGAGGGGCACTGCCAACTGTGTCACTACAGCACTCAGGCCAGCTGCCCAGGGCTGCTCCAGCTGCTTGGGGAAGAGGACTGTGCGTTAGTCACCCCTGTATCCCCAGGGCTGAACACCAGGCCTGGAGCACAGAGGGGCCACATCACACTCCCCAGGGGAGCTGTGCCCTTGGTTGAGAGTCTTTGGCCTGTTCTTGCAGAAACACCTTCAGGTTCTGCACCAGCGGCTTTGGTACACCTTCCGTGGTAACAAATCTTGACCTTTGAGGATAGGCTCTAATTATGGAAACTGCGGGCCACTTGGAGCCCAGACAGCCAATAAGGCGAAGAGGAGTTTATCAAACAATGTGAGTGAAACACTTTTTTGGTCAAACGTGCTAGGAAGCAGCTCGAGGTGCAGACCCTGTGAATGGGGGAGCACAGTGGGGAGAGAACCCATGGATGTGCACAAACCTCTGGAACCGGCGCCATTCATTAGAGGCCAACAGGTTAGCTGACTGGAGGTGAGGTCTCACTTGTTTCTTTCACTCTGTGGCCTTAACTCAGATGCTTTAAAGTCACTGCGGTGGAAAAGTCTAATTGTTTTATTTAAAGAACAAAAGAATAAGTTGTCCTTCAGTAATGTGTATGTGGTCCGTTTTTCTGGACTCTCTCAGGAAGAAAGCAATGGTCCATTTTTCTATGAAAAAGAAACATTGTGTGGACTCTCTCAGGACAGATGCAATGGCAATTGGCCACCGGCACGGACTCTGGGGTGGGGGCAGAGGTTCCAGGGCCAACAGACTTTTCCCGTACTGCGTTTCGCATCTTTTAGGTTTTATACTATTTGCATGCTACCGCCTATCAAACAGCTAATAGCAACAAAGTGAGAGAAGCAGGGGGAAGCAGCAGCATTCCTTTCCTCTACAATAAATATTTAACCTGAGTTTTCTAAAAAAAAAAAAAAAAAAAAAGCAAACCATAAAAGGTTTAACAGGAGACTAATGATCCCACAGGGCCTGTTGGCACATCCAATGGTTGTTCGCCCAGCCTGGCAATGAAGGGCATTTGACTTCCAAACTAGTTAGATCTGTGGTTGAAGAAAATATATACCCTTGACCTGAACCGGCACAGATAATCTGCAACAAAGATAATCAATTCTACAAATATAAATCCCGTAACTGGCTTTTGAAAGGAAGCCCTTCATCTCTGCCTGCTCCTACCCACCTGTCCTTCTTGGTCTTTCCTCCACTCGGACGCCTTCCCTCACTTAGGGAGGAGAAGGGGCCACAGCTGGTCTCTGCACCCACTCACTGAAGGCAGATAAACAGACCACAACCCAGGGCTAAAGCCAGGCTTTGGGATCGCTGGCTATGGTTCTTGGACCATCTGTAGTTTCCCGTTTGCCACGGGTGGTCCTGGGATGAAATGAATTAGCTTTAGCTGAGAATCAGACCCCCAAATCCCTCCCACTGCACTTATATCCTGAATGAATGACCACGTGAGGGGCACTATAGAGGAACCAAGGACTTTTGATCTTGACATCCCCAATATCCTTTCTTCTGCCTTCAGGAAATAGCTTCCAGGGCTTGTTTGGGGTCCATTCTCCCTCCACGATCAAGTCAAGGTTCCAAAACACAGGCCTCAGGGAGAAGCACACACCCCAGCCCAAGCCAATCACCGTGCCAGATTCCTGGGGCCACAGGGCTCGCAGCAGGGATGAGAAATCGGCCCTGGGGCAGCCAGAGCCCACGGGCCACAGAGACCTGGGCTGGGAAAGCAGAGACAGGTCCCCTCTCAGCCTGGATTTAAACCCCCGAGGATAAGGGACCGCAGGTTGCCTCCATCTTGCTAACAGGTGAGGAGGGGAGATCCGAGAGACAGAGTCCAGGGATGGTAAGTGTCGATTTTGAGCCCTGAATCCAATCCATTCCCATGTTCACCCCCAGACATCTGGTATATGATCCAATAAACACCTTTTGTTTTTTCCCCCGCTTAAGCCAGAGTGTGGGCGGTTGGCTTTTCTATCTCCTATAACCAAACTGTCCAACATGCTAGTGTTTGGAGACTGAAGTTTGGATCTAAAGCTGGAAAAGCCGTGAGACCAACCTTGATCAGCAAGTGTCTTTGAACTAAACCGCGGACGACTATCCTATCAAAGTCATCACTGCCTATATCCTCTTCTCTGTGTGTGTGTGTGTGTGTGTGTGTGTGTGTGAAAACGGGAATACAAGGAGAAAGCCTGCAGTTTGTTAACAGGGGTACATTAACTGGAGGTTTTAATCCCCTGATCTCACTCACTCCGTCCTCATTCTTGACCAGGCCTTTGCAGTCCTGCCCGGGCTCAGGGTTCAGAGCTGGTCTCACACGTCCTGTGTAGTGCAGAACATTCTGTTACTGGGGATTACAGGGCCCTCTGAGAAAGCTTTCCAACTAAGTAATGAGCCTGAACATAGGACAAGGTTAATAATTTCCTCACCAACATTGTGAAACCCTCTCAAAAGCAGGTGGCAAGCAGCAGAGCAGTTTTGGGGGCCCTGATTCAGAGTCCTCATAGGGGGCCTTTGCTCCCTGCAGGCCCCCACACCAGCTCCCTATTTCTTTGACGGTGCCAGAGGAATAGGAAATTCACGGGTGTAGAACAAATTAACCTCTCAAGTGCAAAGAATGAAACATAGTAAAGATGTTTCATGCCACTAATAGTGAAAACCAGACACAGTTTTCGCCCATCAGATTGACAAGGATGAAAACAGCCCATGGTGGCTGACACGGTGGGGGCAGGGAGAGACGGGACCCCCGCTCCCCCCTGAGGACAGTGTACATTGGAGTAGCTTCATCAAAGGCAATTTTGCGGTCGCTATCCAGACCAGAGATGTGCATGTCTTTTTTGAAAAATTAATTGATCTTGCAGCGAATGGAGATAAACTGGAAATAACTGAAAGGCCTCCAGCAGAAGAACGGGCCCCTACGTCAGGACCCCGCCGGTCCAGGACCACGACGCAGCCGATAAGAAGACTGACGTATTTCTGAATGTCGTGACAGGGAAAGGCTTCCAAGACAGGTCAGTGAAAGCAAATTTCAGAACAATGTTTATGTGAAAATATATGTTATTTAGACGAATGCACACACAACAAACCATTAACAGTAGTTCCTTCTGGGACAAAGGCAATTTGGGGGGCAAAGAAAGGTGCAGAAACTTCTAGTTTTTGATTTCTGCATTGTTTGTTTTGGGGTGTTTTTTTTTGCAATGAGTGTGTACTTATGTATTAGTTTTATAATCTAATAAAGGTGACAAATGGATTTCTAAGCCTTTTTAACCTGGTCCACTGACCTCCGGTGAACTTAGAATGAGCCTGGTTTCATTTTAGTTGTGATTTCACTGAGCACCTACAATAAATCAGACAACGCATGCAGCACTTCTAATTTTCACAACAACCTAGGTAGGTGGGCGGGCGTTATTCTTCCCAGTTCATAATGTGAACACTAAGGTTCAGAACGGATAGGCAGCTTTCTAAATGTCACCCAAGTGAATGGCAGGACCAGCATGTGGACCCGGGTGGGTTGTACTCCAAAGTCCATGTGCCCTTTCAGGTAAGACTGGGCTCTGCCCAAGCAGCTAAAGGTCTTCTTGTGAAAAAGAACTCACATGTGTGAGAAGCACTGCTAGACGCAACAATTGCACGCCATTATGTATGTCAAGGCTGTGATAAAAGACTTTTTAAAAGAGTGCATGAGAAATAATGTGTTAAATGAATGCAACGAAGAGGCAACCCACCTGGGCTAGAGCAGTCAGGGAAGACTTCCCAGAAGAGGTGCCACTGCAGCCTGTGCTCAAAGCTGAACTGAGCTTTGTTTGCAGGACGGGCCTCCACCCTGTCCAGGAGGCTCTGTGGTGGCCGAAGACAAGACAGAGGCGAGGCAAACCTGCTCACCACCCTGCTAATGCAGTTAGTTGAGGCCTTATCGCAGAGAGGAACCGGCCTGATACTTTGTGGGGGCTGACTGCAGGGCCTGCCGAGAAACCAGACTCGGAACAGGCCTGCTACAGCCACCACAGGGAGGGTGGTGGGGGTGGGGGCGCAGGAAGGCCTGGGGGAGCACCGGGTTATTTGTTATGGGGTGAAGAGGAAGCTATAAGTGGTCCTCTGTCCTCCATTAACAGCAGGATGGAGTCAGGCTGGAGCCACTGGCTGCGGAATCAGCCTTGTTTTTTAAACACACATGGCTGGCCCAGGCCTTTTAACCCCCAAACACCCCAGGGTTCCTGCAGGAAGAAAACAGTAGCCTTTGGTCTACAAACTCTACAGCTGGGGTGTATGTAGCTTTGGGCATTTCTGTTCAGCTCAGAAACAAACAGAAGATAAGAATATTGTGATAAAAGGAACTGTACTCTTATAATGGATTATTCAAAGTCAGGGCGTCTGGGCTAGCTGTAATTCTTTGTAGTTGAGACTCCTCACTGTATATCCTCAATGCTAAAGCAAATAATAAAAATGGATTACTCTTGTCTGAAAAGAAATACAAACTATTTATTTCTACCGCCTCTAACCATCTAAGAGTATCCCCTCCCACCACCAGAGCCAAGTACGAGATCTAGGAGCGCTCAGACCCACCCATGTCCCCTCTGTGCCCTCTGAACCTCGCCCTCTGCCCTATTCTTCTGGGACCCTTTCTACAACACTCTTTGGGGAGGGAATGGGGAGATCAGAACAATTCACAACTTTCTGAAGAGGCCCCAGACTCCTTGGGAATTTCATGAAGGCCATGGACAGAGCCTCTCCCTAAAAAATGCACGGTGTACACCATGCAGAACCGTGGGCTTCCCCCATCTCTCCCCCAGGCATATCCTAAGGCTCCAAGGACCCCAGGTCCTGTCCCTCTCAGACCAGACCATCTGGTACGCTTCCTTCCAGCTCTCATTCTACAATGCCATTGTTTCCATTCCATCCATGAGATAATTCTTAGTTATCAAAGTCTATTGTAAAATTTCAGTGGCTCAGAAATACCCAGGAGAGAACTGAAGCTCAACTGGCAGGATGAGAACTGTTGCCACCAGAGAGACCGTGGTGTTTGCTGGGCAGGGCCCTGGGCAGCAGCTCAGAACCCCAACTCTCACCCATGATGCCGGGAGGGGTCCCTAGGACCCTTAAAGCTCAACAGGACTTCCTCCTGCCTCGTCAGACCCACTACTAGGCCGAGGAGGAGCAGGCGAGACGGCGAGCATCCCAAGCCCCCAGTGCCATCTTTCTCTCTGTGGCCCCAGCTCCACACTCCACGATGGGCGTCTGTGAGGCTGTGCTGCTGTGCCTGCCTGAGAGGCCAGTCCAGACCTCAGAGAAAGGTCAGAAAGTGAGCACGCGACGTTCACCGGGACTCTCTCCAGGCTGGATGAAGAGCAAGGTCTGGAGCTGAGCTGCACCCCAAGCTAGCTGACCCCCGATGGGGCTTATCGTTCCCAGAGCCTTCAGTCTTTATATTAACCCCTAGTCCCAGTTCCACGGTATGCCCTCCCCACCCACCCCGTGCCCCGTCCATACAAGGACCATCCCAGACATTCTGAAGAACAACGTGCAAGGCAAAGCCCCTGCTCCAAAGGCAGTCCCTTCAGAAAACGGGGTGATCAGGACAAAGAAACTTACATGAGGCAGGAAGATTGGGATTCACAAGCCTTTGGTGGAGCTCAACGGGAGCAAACCAGCCCAAAATGCAGGAGTGATTACTAACAGACTGTGTCCCAACCTTACACGTGTTCCACATCCACAAACTGGAAAACACGCTGGATTAAATATGAAACAGGAAATGGAGATAAAGAGCTATGCGCACAAACACACACACTTCTAGTTAGCGCAAGGATGAAAGCCAGTGGTGGCGATTTTTAATTAGAAAAGAGGACTAATAGCCGCCTCCCAAGGCCGAGGCATCCATCTCTGAAGCACCAGGCCAGTTAACCCTTGCAGCCCCAGGGTGGATGCCTTGCTGCAAATATAGCCCCAGTGCTAGAGAAAGCTCATCTGGGTTTTCTGAGCCTGGTTTGGTTAACTGTAGAATCATTAAGAAAGAGAAAAAGGGAGAGAAGGATAGTGGAGGAAGGGAACGGGAGGGGAGGGGAAAGGAGGGAAAAGGAGGGGAGGAGAGGGAAGATCAAGGAGAAGAACAGGTTCACCCCTTTGCTGGGATAGGCACCTGAAGCCTGAGAGAAATGGGTGCAACTCCCAGCTCTTCTCCAGTGTTCGCAGGCTCTGTGACCATGGCCTGGTTACTGACCCATTCTCTTGGTCTCGGTTTATCTGGTCTGAGAAATGGGGAGGACGGTACAAACCTGACAGGATTGCTGTCGGGATTAAATGGTATGATGAAAGCAAACCACTTGTTTGCCTGGAACTCTTAAGTACTCACACAAGACAGCTACAGCCGCTATCAAATTAATTTCATCATTACTCTTTAGTCTCTTCAGCAGTCTGAGGCAGCCCTGTCCTGCAATGAAATGCAAGAGGATAAACTTCCTTCTGTAGAGACTGTGTGTGTGGCAGTAGATGCTCCCTCTGTAAACAGAATGCAACCCCCTCACAGTGAAATGTGACATCTTGGATAGGAGCGTCCAGTAGGCTGTCTGTTAGGGAAACAGCCCACTCCCACAGAGAGGGTGTCGTAGGACGGAGCGAGGCCCCAGCCTTTCCCCACCCCTCACTCTCTGAGTAGCACTTGACCCCAGCACAGATGACGACACAGGCCCATGGGTTTCCCACCTTTCTCTTTCCCAGTCTCTTTGACAAGAAAAGAGTCCTTCATACCTCAAAGACCATTTAAAGAGCTGGTGCATAAAAGAGTGCTAGGCACATAGTAGGTGCTCAGTAAATAACTATTTGACAACCAAATGGACACCTGTGATCTGGATGCCAGTGGTTACTCTTCAGGCACTCATACTCCAATGAAAGAAGCATACAGCAGGAACTCTTCCCCCACCTTCACCAAGTTTCCAGGGACAGGGGGAAAAAAAGCAGCTAACTTGTGGCCTCCAGATACGCTTCTGATTTTACAAAATCAGTTTTGGAAAGAATTGAGTTTTTCCTCTCCTCTCTCTGCCTCTGTCCATCACCTTTACCTACATATCCTCACAAGACATTGGATCCAGGATCTGGCACGTAGGGGGTTTGCAATAAATATTCGTGGAGTGAAAAGTAATTAACAAATGCATTTACTGATGTCGAGCTCCACACTGCTGACATGATGTAACTGTCCGAGAAAGCTGGCAGCAGATCCCCAAGCCAGCCAGCCACGTGAGTTTTCTTCCATTAGTATCCTGTACCAGATAGTATCTTCCTAAATGAAGTCAGAAGGCCAGACCTGCTTTGCGAGTGGATCATTGCCAGCTCACTCCAGTGACTCAAGCCATATGTTTTGGAAAAGAACAGCCCACCTTTATTAGGAGTAATAGAAACTGTGCCAATAATTTACATTTTGTTAGCATGTATATGCCAGACACCGCACTGGTTGATTTACATCCAGTATGTCCTTTAATTCTCCCCACATCTATGAAGTAGGTCACACTACTCCCGTTATACAGGTAAGTAAACTATGGCTGGGGGAGTGAAACAACTGGCCCGAGACCACTCAGCCAGCCTGTGAGACTCCAGAGGGCTTTCTCACCTCATCTCTCAGCACCGACTCCATAGCCTGCACCAGCTCCCAGTGCCACCCAACTGCACCCATTTTTCAAACCCCTCAGACATTTTTTTTAAAGATTTTTATTTATTTATTTTAGAGAGAGGGGAAGGGAGGGAGACAGAGAGAGAGAGAAACAGCAATGTATGGTTGCCTCTCACACGGCCCTCACTGGGGACCTGGCCCGCAACCCAGGCATGTGCCCTGATGGGGAATCGAACCGGGACCCTCTGGTTCCCAGCCCGCGCTCAATCCACTGAGCTACACCAGCCAGGGCCCCTCAGACATTTGTTCAGGTACTTTCCTTGGCCTGGAAAGCCCTTCCCATCTTGCCCACCATGGAAAGGCAACTTCATCGTCAAGGCTGCCCTCACATGCTGTTCCTTTCCGCAGCCGCCCTCCACCCCCACCCCAAGCCAGTGCAGGCAGAACGACTCATGTCCACAGTTCAGAACATTGTCACAAACCCACTGCACTCCCAGGGAGGTTTAAGATCTGGTGCCACTGTATTTCCAGCACCCAGCATGGTCACATGCCACATGACAACATTCAGTCAACAAGGGACCACACAGATATGATGGTGGCTCCATAAGATTATAATGAAGATACAAAATTCCTATTGTCTAGTGATGTCTCAGCCATCAGAACATTGTAGTGCAATGCATTACGCGCGTGTTCGCGGTGACACCGGGGCAAACAGACCTACTACACTGTCGGCTTACAAAAGTACAGCACGTAACGATTACATACAGTACATAAATGATAGTAGACAACTATGTCTCCGGTTGATGTATTTACTATATTTTCACCATCATGTTAAAGTATGCTCTTTCTGCTTATAAAAAAAGAAGTTTGCTGTAAGACTGTGTGCCGTTATGCCAGCAGCAGCCTCGTACATCCCACATTTACCGCCTCTCCTGACTGCGTCATTTCCTGTGTTCAATTTAATCTCGTGTTGCTTTATAAATTCGGTGTAGCCTAAGTGTGCACTGTTTATAGAGTCTGCAGTATGGACAGGCGTGTCCTAGGCCTTCACACTCACTCACTGACTCACCTAAACCAGCTTCCAGTCCTGCTAGCTCCGTTCACGGTAAGTGGCCTGTACAGGTGAACCATTTTATCTTTCATACCATTGTTTAGTGTACCTTTTCTGCATTTAGATCCCTTTAGATACACAAACACTTACCCCATGTTACAACTGACTACAGGAGCATGCTGCTTGGGCGCACATTTAAGGGGGCAGTAGGCTACACACCAAACAGCCCAGGTGCACCGTGGGCAAGCTTTGTGTGAGTGCGCGCTGCGACGTTCACACAAGGACGGAATTGCCTAACGAAGCATTTCTTGGAATATATATCCCTGTCACTAAGCAGCTCGACCCTTTCCGGGACATGCCCATTCTGGTCCCCTATCTGTTGCCCAGGAAATGGCTGACCAGCAGAGTGGGGTGGAGGCCAAAAGAAGGTAAGAATAGTCCAAGACTCCCCAAACAGCGCTGGCCAGTGGTCCAGGCTCAGAAAGAGCCAGCACTGGCCTCCCTGCCCTCCCTCAACAGGCATGGTGGTGGGCAAGGCGCTGGTCCAGCTCAGATGGTTTAAGGCCATGTGCGCCCTGGGTGCAGCCCTGACCCCACAAACAGTGCCTGCAGCAACCAACCCGCCCCCCCCCCGCCCCCACTGCAGTCTTCTCCGGGCCCTCGCTCTCCCTGGCTGCTTCCGCTCTTCGGGTTCTCCATGATCTCGTTACCGTTGTCACAGGGAGCCAGGGGAACAAGCTGCCTCGTAGGCTTGTTTGTATTCAAGCCCAGTGACCTTCTCTCCATTGAAATAGGAGGCCATTCCCCCAGAAGTCTCTGATTTTCTTATCTTTCTCATCTTTCATCAGAATTATGAGCTGAGGGAAGAGACGAAAGGAAAATCTTCCTGTTGAGCCACCTATAAAGGGCTGGGCCCAGGGATGCTGAGAAGGGCCAGGGTAGAGGTTGGCCACTGGGGGGTGGGTTCTACTTGTTGCTCTCCAGTCCCCAAATTCTATATTCTTTCTGGAGATTGGTTACACGTCCCTGCGGGCAGGGGGACCAGGATTTATTGCCCAAACCCAGATACTGTTTTAAACGAAAGGCGTCGGACAGGCATAAACTTGGCCCACCGCAGGCAAACCAGCATGCCCAAACCTGAGCTTCCCCAGAGTTCAAGTTTGCACAGCTCCAAACCTTCAACCTGTTCAAACTCTTCCAAAAGATATGGTCACTTATAAAAGAGATTTTGGCAAACCACTTCCCTGTGTAACATAATAAATCCTAATGCAATCTATCTTTTGCCTAACATCCTCTGGTTCCTCCTGCGGATGCTCTGCCCAGAGCCGCATGCCCGGGGCCTGCTCTGAGGAGCGGACACTCCCAGAGGAGAGGCTGAGATAACACTAAGTGGCTTGTTCTCCTGCACGGTTCCCGTCAGTGCCACAGCTTCTGGGGGGAGGGGTTCAGGGGAGTGGAGAGGTTGGGGGGAGGGAGGCAGGGCCTTCAACCAGCTTTCCCAGGTGGAAAAGGAGAGGCTGTCTAGCTACTGGTTGCCAGGTAGAGCCGTGGAACATCCTTTGGGAGATGGAATAAGAACTGAGGAGGTGGGAGATGGAATAAGAAGATGGTACTTCTCTTCCTCCCTATACTTTTATTCTATGGAGTCCACCAAGTCAAGTTTATTTTTCAACTTAAATATATAGTTTAGCTTTGTCCAAAAAAGTAATCTGTGAAATAATGGATCTTATACATTATTATATAAATAAATACAAGCATTTAATGTGCGTGTATATTTTGATACATGATTATTAAACTTTTAAAAATCTTTACTACAAAACTCCTAAAATCATCCCACAATTCGGAAACGCAGGTTTGGGGGTCAGTGCCTAGAGCGTGGGGCACCAGCGGGAGTGGTGAGGGAGAGAACACCACGAGGCTGGGCTGTCTGCTCTCCTGGCTTTCTCCCCGTGGGGTCATCTCGGGCTCGCTGGGTCCCTCCCCTAAAGCCGCAGCTCCGCCAGGAAGCCCCCTCCATACACCCACCCTTGTTGAGGCTGTGGTACCTGCTCTCTCTCTGTTTCTTGAAGCTTCAGAGCAGTCAGGGCAGGCTATTCACCCAGAGGGCTGCTCCATCCTTATTGGTTCCCTAAACCCTGCCCACACTGCTGTAAACTGTCTCTTTATTCAACTCTCCGTAAACTAGCCAGCTGAGTGTTAATATCGCGTGTAAAACATAAAACTATTACAAAGGTCCCAAGCTTAGGAAAACACAATCCATATGGAAAAAATACAAAATAGTAAACAAAACAAATGGTGGGAAGTATTGAAACTAAATACATTAAAAACTCCCAAGGAAACATGTTCCACCTTTTAAATGAGCAGAGAGTAACACACACGCTGGCAAGGCTGGGAAAAACACGGGCACCTCTTCCACTGCTGGTAGCAACACGTGGTGTGCTATCCTTCTGAAGAGCAATTCAGCAAAACAGGTCAAGTGTCCCTAAATGTTCAGATCTTTGAACCAGGTAACCAACTCCTGGGAATTTTTCCAAGGAAATAATTCACAAGAGGATAAAAGAGAAATGCAGAGAGAATCTCACTTCTGTTTTTTTTTTTAATATAAAAACTAGCCCTGGCTGGTGTGGCTCAGTAAATTGAGTGCGAGCCTGGGAACCAAAGGGTCTCCAGTTCAATTCCCAGTCAGGGCCATGCCTGGGTTGCTGGCCAGGTCCCCAATTGGGAGCACTGAGAGGAAACCACAGATTGATGTTTCTCTCCCTTTCTTTCTTCCTCCCTTTCCCTTTCTAAAAATAAATAAACAAATAAAATCTTAAAAAAAAAAAACAACTAGAACTATCCAAAAGAGACTCAAAAGTGTAGATTGGTTCAGTAAATTAGGTTTTATCCCCTCAATGGAATAATATCCAGTCTTAAAAATTACAAAGACTTGGACTTCTGGTCAAGATGGCAGCGTAGGCAGCCATGGCTCGCCTCTTTGCACACCTACATCAAAATTACAACTAAAATATAGAATAACCGTCACTCAGAACTGTCAGAAATCAAGTCAAATGGAAATCTGACAGCTATGAAATTAAAGAAACCACATCCATCCAGACTGGTCGGAGAGGTGCAAATGCTGAACAGGCTGGTCCATCACCCACATGTGATGGATAAGAATTCAGAAGGGATATCTTGGGAGTGAGGAGTCCCAGCCCCATACCAGTCCCCCCAGACCAGGGTTCCAGTGCCAGAGAGATAAGTCCTCACAACTTCTGGCTGTAAATGCCAATGGGGATTGAGTTGGTGGAAGAAACTTCTGGAGCCCCAAGCAGTTCCTCTTAAAGAACACATATACAGACTCACCTACTCAGATTCACTCTCTCTGAGCTCCAGGACCAGGGTAGCAACTTGAAAGGCACCAGTGGTATACAGGGAGAAACTGAAGTTCTGGCATCGAGGTGAGTAGAGGCCATGGTCCCTTTTCTAAACTCTCCCCAACAGAGCTGGCAAGCTGGTGCCATATCTGAGACTCCATCAACCTGGCTAATACTGTTTGACGTGCCTTGAAGATGCCCAGAGACTCTGCCCCACCCAACTTAAAGGCCCACCCAAGCTGCTTTTCCATATGAATAACTGGTCTTGGCTCATGCTTCACAACTTCCTAAATCCTATCAAACAAGTAACAGCTGTCCTCAGTGAGCCCCAGGCCCAGCACTAGCAGCAGCCAGCCTAGATTCACAGCTTGGCTTTGCCTGGGAATCTCCAAGCCCACCACAAGTAGCAGCCATCTCAGATTGTTTTATAGCTCAGGCAGCATAACCACAAGCAAAACACAGGTGGGGCCTGCACCACCTGGGAAATCCCAGGACCAACACACCCAGTGGACAGCTACAGACCGCGCTGGAGAACCACCACCCTGTCCCTGCACAGCTGATCCTCCATGGAAGGCAGAGGTTGGCGGTAAGTGGTCACAACCAATCCTTGCAGCTGACTGGCCTGGGTAAATCCCTCCCATTGACCTGCCAACAGCAACCAAGGATCAACTACAAGAGAAGGGAGTACTCAGCCCACATGAAGGGCACACCTCAAGTATACAGCTTAGGTGATGCGGGAGGCTGTGCCACTGGACACCTACTACAGGACACCTACCACATTAGGCCACACTACCAAGACACAGAGTCAAAGCAGCTCTACCTAATACTAGAAACAAACACAGGGAGGCTACCAAAACGAGGAGACAAAGAAACATGGCCCAAATGAAAGAATAGATCAAAACTCCAGAATAAGCTAAACAAATAGAGACAAACAATCCAACAGATGCAGAGTTCAAAACATGGGCTATCAGGATGCTCAAGGCACTTAGTGAGGACCTCAGCAGCACAAAAATATCCAGTCAGAAACGAAGGACACACTAATTGAAATAAAGAACAATTTACAGGGAAACAACAGTGGAGTGAATGAAGCCAAGAATCAAACCAATGATTTGAAAAATAAGGAAGCAAAAAACAACCAATCAGAGCAACAAGAAGAAAAAAAATCCATAAAAATGAGGATAGTATAAGCAGCCTCTGGGACAACTTCAAGAGGTCCAACATTCAGATCATAAGGGTGCCACAAGAAGAAGAGAAAGAGCAGGAAATTGGAAATCTATTTGAAAAAATAATGAAAGAAAACTTTCCTAATTTGGTGAAGGAATAGACATGCAAATCTAGGAAGAACAGAGAGTCCCAAACATCACAGATGCAAAAAGGCCCACTCCAAGACACATCATAATGAAAATGACAAAGGTTAAAGATAAAGAGAGAATCTTAAAAGCAGCAAGAGAAAAGCAGAGAGTTACCTATAAAGGAGTTCCCATCAGACTGTCAGCTGAGTTCTCCAAAGCAACTCTGCAAGCTAGAAGGGATTGACAAGAAATATTCAAAGTCATGAAAAGCATGGACCTTCAGCCAAGATTGCTCTACCCAGCAAAGCTATCATTTAGAATGGAAGGGCAGATAAAGAGCTTCTCAGGCAAGAAAAAACTAAAGGAGTTCATCATCACCAAATCACTATTACATGAAATGTTAAAATGACTTATTTAAGAAAAAGATCAAAACTATGAATAAAATGGCAAAAAATACAAATCTATCAACAATTGAATATAAAAAACAAACTAAGCAAACAAAAAGAACAGGAACAGAATCATGGATAAAGAGCACATTGTTTTTTTTAAAAAAAAGATTTTATTTATTTATTTAGAGAGGGAAAGAAACACTAATGTGTGAGAGATACATCGATCGGTTGCCTCTAGCGCACCCCCAACTGGAGGCCTGGCCCACAACCCAGGTGTGTGCCCTGACTGGGAATTGAACTGGCGACCTTTTGGTTCACAGGCAGGCACTCAATCCACTGAGCCACACCAGCCAGGGCCAGAGAGCATTTTGATGGCTGCCAGACGGGAGGGGGATGTAGGGGAATGGGTGAAGAGGTGAAGGAATTAAGAAGCACAAACAGGTAGTTACAAAATGGGGATGTAAAGTACAGTATAGGAAATGGAGTAGCCAAAGAACTTACATGCATGACCCATGGACATGAGCAATGGTGGGGGGACTGCCTTGGGAGTGGGGGGTGCTGGGTGGAGGGAGGGCAAAGGGGGAAAAATCAGGACAACTGTAATAGCATAATCAAAATATAATTAAAAAATAAAATAACATAAAATTATAAAGACTTAATAAAAATATTTACAATGTATAAGAAACCAAAAAAGAAAATATGAAATAATATATGCACTATGTAGGTACACCAATGCCCATGGGCAAAGATTAGAAGGACATAGGTAAAAATAAAAGCACTCATTAAAGTGGCGAGATTATGGGCTTATTTTCTCCTGTGAAAATTTTCTCTACTGCCATAATATATTTGATACATTGTTAGCACAATATTGACAATTACATGTAAAGGGGAAATTTTTTAATTTCCAAACTAACAAACATCTTATGCATAACTGTAGTTAGTTCCCACCTTCACTAAATTTTTGTGTCTTTTGACATCTGGTAACAGAACACCACGGGTGGTGAATGAGCTGGGCTTTGAGACAGAGAGAGCAGAACTCCTAGATTTAAGAGATGTGTAGCTTTGGGTAAGTTACGTAACCTCTCTGGACTTTGATTTCCTCATCTGAAATATAAGATGGTAATACCTACCTATCTTCCGGGGATTTTAAAGGTAAGTGCCTAACATACAGTAAGTGTTCAATAAATGATTGCCATCGGGCCAGACAAGCTATTGGAGCTTATTTCCACGGTCTCTGAGTTGACATCGTTTTCTCTTCCTGTGTGTATATGTCCTTCCCCCAAACTAGACAGTGGGCTCCTCAGGGACGCCGTCTCTGGAGTTAGCCCGAAGACAATGCTCTGTGAATATTAAGCAAATGATGGACTGCTACCCATTTGGCCCATTATTAATCATATGAAGAGGGGCAAAAATAAAGACTAGAAACATCTGGCCTTTCAGGAAAAGGCTAGTGAGGTCTACAACCTCCCACAGGGAGAGAGCCAGGATCGATCACGCCTGAGAAAAAATGACAGTACCCCCACAAAGGCCCCCTGCCAGCTCATTCCAAAGATGGAACCAACACAGGAACTAACTGCAAGGGAACCTTACTGCTCTCTCCACCCTTCTCCCTCCCCTAACCCCCAGGTTCTACAATATGGTAAATGCACTTAACACCACTGAACTTTACACTTGAAAATGGTTAAAATGGTCAATTTTATGACAGGTATACTTTGCCACAATAAAAAAACTAAGGCAGTGGGTGTTCATTATGCTATTACTATTCCTTCTACTTTTCTGCTAGTTTGAAACTTCTCATAATAAATACTTTTTTAAAAGACAAATAAAAAACACCGATGTGGTCACACACTATCGCCTCATCGTTTGTCTTCTCCCAGTCATACCCTAAGTCTTTCAAAAAGCCAATAGGAGGTCAACGCATTTTTTAAAAAATCCTTTTTTTTTTTTTCTTAAAAGTAAACCTTAATAAGGACCTTTCTGGACTTCCACTGAGCCTGGCTCAGAGCAGAATGGATACGGTCAGTTCTAGAAAGAGCCAACGCCTAATGAAACAAAGAGACTCAGACCCCCGGTGTCCTCAGAAGCCACACCTGTTCTGAGTGCTTACTACAGCCAGGCACAGTTCTAAGACAGCTCTCCCAACTGTGAGGTGACCCTCTCTGCTGCTCTTACAGCTAGGGCAACAGCCTCAGAGAGGTTAAGTAACTTGTCCAAAGCAGTTCAGCTGATGTGTGATAGATTTTAAAGACATATCAGAAAGCAGAGCCTGAGTTAACCAGCCATGGAAGCTTTCCTGACTCCTCAGCCCTAAAAAGACTGTGAGGCTGTATTCACAAAACTACTGGTCCCACCTCCCACTCCTGGGTTCAAGGCTGGTTGTTCAATTTAAAAGCACTGACCACCACTTACCATGAACTCTGAACTGGGTGAGGCTGATGTGGGAGCCAGAGGCAGAAACTAATCTCTGGCCTAAAAGCACTTACAATCAATCCATTTGTGAAGACGTGACATAACTAGAAGGCATAACACACTAGCTGGTGCAGCACCCACTCCAGCACTACCGTTTGCACCCAGTTATCCTCCTGCTGTGCTTGCCACACTGCACTGTAATGATGGTGCATAAAAGAGGGCTCTCGGCCTCTGCAGTTTAGAGACCAGGGCTCCTGAGGCTACAGTGCTGTAGACACAGAGAGGGCGTGGGCCATACTGAATGCAGGGGGGAAAGAGAGTGATGAGGTATGCAGAGATCACCAATTCCCTACCTTACCTGCCCTGCCGGGTCCTGGAAACCAATCACACAATTGTCCTAATCCCCTCACTACCCTCCCCATACCCCAACCATTCTGGAATCCTGTGGGTGGCCTGGGTTCCCTTGACTTCCTCCCCAGCTGTGCTGGGGGTCCTGTTACTTTGACAGAGCCTCACACACAGAGGCTAAGGACCTGCTGGAACCAAAGGCCCCCTCCATCCTTAGGCAGGTGGGTACCTTGTCATCCAGTTTTCTCCATGGGTGATGGGGACTCACTCGGCAGATGGAATCTGCTGCCTCCAATCCAGGCCTGAGACGTGGACAAGGGGAAGGAGAGCATAGGTGGTCCCCCAAGTCAAGATAAAGCCATGTTTGTGAGCACACTGGTGCTGCTAAGACTATTTCCTGGGTCAGGTCTGCTCTCAACAAGACCTCTGGGCTCTGGCAAGATGAGAGCATGACATACAGCTATGCCACGGTTTCTTGGCACTCAGGCCCCAAGGATGTTTCCCCAAAGTGTACCTGGTAAGCCAATAACTCCACACAGACCCGCTGTAACTGTCTTTATGACTGAGGGGGTGGGTGGCCAAACTGGAATCTTAGCAACAGCAGCCACTACCAAGGAAATCTCTCTCTCCTAATGGCCGTGCCTCTGTGGGCTGGAATTTCATTTCAGCGTGGGCAAGCAGCTCAGTGCCACATTTTGCTCCTTCCTTCCCAGGGATGGTGCTGAAGATACAGGATTTCCAGGCTCCCATGTGGCTATAATGACTCTACCATTTGTTTCACTCTACACTGTGCAATGACACAGTTTTCAGATCCTGCAACGTGCACACGCTGCCGAGTACGTTCCTGCCTTTCAAGGCCTTATTTTTTTTATCCTCACCAAAGGATATGTTTTGCTTTGTTTTTTTAATTGATTTTAAAGAGAGAGAGAGAGGAAGAGAGAGAGAGGGAGGGTGGAGGGTGGGGGTGGGAGAGAGATCTATCAATTGCCTCCCATATGTGTCCAGGCTAGGGCTCAAACCTGCAACCTAGGTATGTGTCCTGACCGGGAATCGAACCTGCAGCCTTTTGGTGCACAGAGCAATGCTCCAACCAACCAAGCCACACCAGCCAGGGCAAGGCTTTTTTTCATTCTACTCAATCAGGTCAAAATAATTAGCATCACTAGTAAAATCTGAAGGCTGAAAACAATTTTGAAGAGCACAAAACTGGAATTCTGTCCCTGTTTGTTTTTAAAGCTATACTCCCAACTTTTGGAATTCATACTCAAATTTTAGATTGAACAATTCTGAGCTTACCTATTTATAGTCATTTAGGATGTTCAAACTAAGAAGTTCAGTTGAAAATAGCAAACATTTGAAGCTGTTTCCTACCCCAAGATACATTCAGTGTAGCCCTATTATGACAAATTTCTACAAAACCAAATATTTCAAGAAGATGCTTCCAGGACCTGCCCTCCCTGCCCCACCCCGCCCCAGGTATCTGCAAAGCAAGTTGTCTAAATACCACTGAACAATG
>PVJI01003363.1:60142-125528 GCA_004026765.1 Micronycteris hirsuta
GGGGGGGGGGGGGGCGCGGGGAATATGCACCAGAAGCATAGTAAGTGCTCCACACATGCTCGCTGCTTGCTTTGTTCTGCTTGTCCTCACTCTGCAGTGTTCCCTAGTTGCAGTCCCCTGTGGCAAATGTCACAGATAGAGAACACATGGGGGCAGCACACAGGTGCGCAGCCTGCAAACTTTGGGGGCCAAGTTGACCAGTGACATAACCATATTTTAGCATCACCACCCCGGTCTGGTACAGACCCACCACTTGAGCCCAGCGGACCACAAACACCCAGGAAGAGAGTGAAGACTTCCTGTTCTTTAAAGCTCTCCTGTGGTTTTACATTTCACTGCCCTCAGCAAACCAGCACCCCCGAGCTGTAGCTGCATCACCCTGGATTAACCTCCACAGCTTCTGCCACCCACATCCCCTCAGCAGGAGGGAGGGATATACTTGACCCTTAACCCCCAGGGCTGCTCTCTGGTTGTCCTCAAGATACACGGGGCACAGGCTCACCAGGGAGGATGTAGCCATCTCTGAGAAACCCAAAGTCTCCTCCCCTCCCTGCTGCTGAGCTCACCTGGGCAGGCTCAAACCAGCTGACACCTGCTCTTTCAGCCCCAGACCCAACACTCAGGATGTTTCCACAACACGGCTTAATTGGGGGGGCGGGGGGGACGAGGGATGAGAACTGGGATACATTCACTAACAGGAGATTATTTAAGTAAATTCTGATCCAGTCAGGTGATGGAATACGACTCAGCCACTTAAAATGATGTGACGCCAGACTATGGCAAAGGATACTCAGGATAGATTGAAACAAAAAGCAGGCTACAAGTAGTTTGCACAGTGTAATACAGTTTGAAAGTTAAAGGAAATCTTTTCTGTGCATACGTGTATGTATATTTTACACCTGTGTACATGTGCATGCAATAAAAACAGATTGGAAGATGAACCAAAAAGACCACAGGGGTAATTATTTCAACTTGTGATTTGCTTATCAGTATTTTCAACAACGGCCATGCCTTACTTTTGGAAAGAAGGAAAAAAGTAACTTTAAAAGAACGTTAAGAATCGCCTCACCTCTAGTCTTTCTGGCTGAGTCACACTTCAGAGGGAGAAGAGACTAAGGCACAGGGTACCAAGAGCACCCAAACCCGGTTCCGCCGACATGCCTCCCCGTGGGAGAGAAAGGAGTTCGCCGCCACAGAGCGGGCCCATCTCAGGGCCGGGATGGTCCTGGCAGGAGTCACTTTCTAACACGTCCCAACATGTGTTTCCAGTAACGCTGTTTGTGGCCGCTTTCTTCTCTTATCGCTCCTCTGTGACCTTTGCTGGTTACAGACTCACTGGCTGGAGCCAGGTGGATTTGTTTGATTTCTGTTGATGGTTATTAGGAAGAGGAAGTGCCAGAAGGGATTACCTCAAGTTTAAACCTATTTCCAGCAGAGTCCCGGGGCCTTTAATTACACATCTCGGGTCTGTTTGGTAAAGAAGTGGTCAAAGATGTGCTTTTTATCTCTCTCGGAATCTCCTGCAACTGGCAGCATTCCATCTGCGCCTGGTGTTTCTGTAAACCCGAGCGCGGCTCCCAGTGGGAGGAGGGGCGGCGCTGCCGAGTGGAGTGTGAACTTGAAAGTTGGCGACAGACATTTGTAAGAGCGCTGTTCCTGTGAGCCCTGGGTCAGGCCGGGCCGTTCGGGGGCACTAGGCAGTACAGGAAGGCGAGGAACCGCGCCCCCAAGAGCTGGCACTCCGCTTTCGGGACCAGAACTACTGCAGTTTCCAGACGAGTGTCTCGGGCCAGCTACTGCTGACCCACAAGGATGAGGACGGTCGGAACGAGAAATGCCCAGCCAACCCAAAAGTAGACTTTCTTTCCCACACATTTTTTTCTCTCACATCTTGGTAGAGGAATTCCTCTTAGACACACCAACCTCGGTCCCAGACCGCTGCCGTAAAGCACGTCTTGCCGTAAAGCAAGTCTGGCGGTAAAGCAAGACTTGCGGTAAAGCGGTTGATCTTTTTGCTGGCGGAGGGTCTGGTTTTCAACTTACAGAATAGGTAGTATCAAGGAAGCGCAAGAAGATAAAGCGCAATGAAAGGGAGCATGACTGCCCTGGAATAGTAACAGCCAGAATCGCCACGGATAGGCAGTCACTGTGTCTGAGATGATCAAGATACCAGTTCAGCTGAGGGACAGAAAATAACACTTTTCCGCTGCAGGGGGGCCTAGTCAGAGAGCCGAGGACCAGGTGGTCCTCAAAAAGAACCTTTCCCACTCGCTGATTTCCCCAGGCTGCTGAGAGAAGACAAACTCACCCGCCCCCCTCCCCTACTCCTTTCCACATGGGTAAACTGCCATTCTCTGTCTCAACTTGTGGGTTAGCAGACTGCCAAATTACAAAGTTGCTGAAGGCCTGGCCCATCCCTGTGGTTCAATTGGTTAGAGCGTCATTCTGTACACAAAAATGCTGCAGGTTCAATTCCTGGTCAGGGCACATCCCTAGGTTGTGGGTTCTCCGGTTGGGGAGTATGGAAGACAACCCAGTGATGTTTCTCACACCCATGTTTCTCTCTTTCTCCCTCCTATGTTCCTCTCTCTAAAATCAATAAACATATCCTCTGGTGAGGATTTAAAAAAAAAGAAACCCCGAATCTTTTTTTTTTAAGTTGCTAAAGGCCCAAGACTGGGAAATTTAACATGTAAAATGAAACTTTACGGGGCGGGGCGGAGGGGTAGAGGGGATGAGCTTCCTTGGTTACTGAGGGTCAGAGCATAGTTTTGGTGTACCAGCAAAGTCAGGAAATTAGGAATTCTTTGGCTGCTTGTGAGACGCAGCGGTGTCCATCAAGTGTATACACAATTTCAGACCATAGAACTTCAAATTTCCCTTTAATTTCTGTCCCAGAGGGAATGGAATTTAGGGAAGAGACATTTGGTTAGAATAGAAATGGGAACAAATGGAGTTTAGTCAGAGGCCTCTTTCAGCTTAGGCTGGGACCCATTAACCACCCAAATTCTGCCCTGGGCCAGGCTATTTCTTCCCTCACCCAGGACCCCAGCAATTCTCCTCAGCAGGAGCACACAGTGATGGAGCGCAGAGTCCTGCCCTTAGTCCTAGGAGTCTTTCAACCCCTCAAAGCAAGCTAAGTAATAATCTTTTTTTGTTTTAGAGTGTCTTTTTCTTTAAGATTTATTTACTTACTTAATTTATTTTTAGAGAGAGGGGAAGGGAAGGAGAAAAAGAGGGAGAGAAATATCAATGTGTGGTTGCCTTTCACATGCTCCCTACTGGAGACCTGACCCACAACCCAGGCATGTGCCCTGACTGGGAATTGAAGCCCTTTGCTTTAAAGGCCTGCACTCAGTCCACTGAGCCACACCAGCCAGGACAGTAATATTCTTTTTCTTGGCACCACTGTCTCATCAAAGCAGTGAAAACAGGCCCTGAAAAACACAGCGCATGGTTTCCACCCAGAGTGCCTTCTCTGGAGTCAGCCCAGCCACCTCCCGGCTCCCAGCATCACACTCCATGAGGTGGCGGGGCCTGAGCAGGAAAGGCTGCTTGGGGCTGGGGGTGTAAAGGCTGTTCAGTGTGCCCACAGTTCTGCTGCAGTACGGACACACAGACTTCACATCTTGCATCAGAATTGGTCAAAGTGCGGTACCATACGCTGATGGTACCATAAATGATGTTGGGGGGACATGACATTTTTCATTCAAATGGTTATATAGTTATGTCAGTGGAAATTCAAGAAAAATGAAACTGGCACACTAACGATTATTTCATAGGCAGTGTTTAGGATGAGGCTAAGTAATAACAAATTTAATAACATTTAATAATAAAAATTTTAATTAAATAGTAATTTAATACTATTGGCAGTATATAAATGGGGCAAAATTCATGAAGCTAATTTTTAGATGGCTAAAGTGTGGGGTAATTCTGTGCCAGTTAAACAAATTAGCCATTGTATATGAGAAGCTCGAACAAGTATGTTAAAACATAGAGACAAACCTTCCATGCTGCTAAGAGCTACGGAACCAGAAAGCCCAGGTGCTGTAGCTCTATTGTTTACTAGTTCTGTGACCTTGGACACATTGCAACTCTTTAAGCCTCAGTTTCTTCATCTGTAAAATAGAAATAAGAATTCCTATTGCGTAAGATAGTTCTGAGAATTAAATGAGGCAATCCTCATAAACTGCTTTGCACAGCATCTGGCCGAGAGCAAGTGCTTAGGCAGTAGGAGTGATGATTATAAACAGAAAAGACTCGTTTTAAAGCAGGCTACCCATCTATCTGTCTTGAACATTTCCTTCCAAGAGGATACAGCCCAAATAGTACAGGAGCATTTAGCCCTGTGGGTCCTGGATCCCCTCCCAGAGAAATATGTGTGCAGACACGCTTGCAAATACCAAAATTGCATACAGTTTTAAGCTGTTCACACTTGACACCTCCTTTCACCACTTCCTGAGCTGACTGCAGACCTGGTTAGCTAAGATGGAGAGCCAGGGAATGGAGAGGTACCTCCACCTACTTCCGCCCCAGAAACACCTCGAGTCAGCCCACCTTCTGGATGCATTCCTAAGCCAGATTTTGGTCCTCCCTGGGCACCTCTTTTTAAAAAAAATTCTCACCCAAAGATATGTTTTTATTGATTTTAGAGAGAGAAAGGGAGAGAAACACCGATGTGAAAGAAACATGGATCAGCTGTGTCACATATGTGCCTGATGGGGGAATCGAACCCGCAATCCAGGCATGTGCCCTACCAGGGATAGAGCCTCCAACCCTTTGGTGCACAGGATGATGCTCCAACCAACTGAGCCACCTGGCCAGGGCTCTCTGGGTGTCTCTTGACACACAGGCCACCACAGCTTTAGTCTCTACATGGGCAGAATGCAAATAAGGTCTCAAGGACCCGCACACCCCCACCCTCAGTAACTTGTTCTCCCTGCCCTATCTAGGCGCAGTGCAGCCTGGCTTTGCAATTTTTAACTCAGTGCTGATGGAGCTGGGTAAACTCAAGGGACTAGCAATGTACCTGGAAAACCATGGTCCCGGATAAGCTGCTGATACCGTGTGCCTGCATTTCCGCTGGTTCTATTTAAACACTGATAGATCCTTGGGCAAACAAGAAACCCTTTGTGCTCTGAGCATCCACAACTGCCATCCGGAGTCCATTCTAGACAAGGCCAAGGGTAGGCGGAGTCAGGGTGGGAGGGAGGCAAACTGTTCTTGTGCTTTATCAGATAAGTGCACACTGGCAAGACCAAGCTGATCTTTCATCCTGGGCCTCCGAATCTTTGTCCCTGCCCCCTGCCCCCTGCCCCTCCTCACAGAGACCTTGTAACAATGGAGATTGAAAACCCGTTTTCCAGGAAAATTCACTGCAGGTCCCAGAAGCGGGGCAGAGGGGCTAGTTAAGGCCTTGACCCATCCACATCACACTAGTAAGTAAAAGATGAATGACTCAGCTCAGAAAGAAGCACAGAGGGGAAGCTGGTGAGTTTACCTGCTTGCAGTGATGTAAACCCGAAAGAAAGGCAAGCCCAGAGAACTCCAAGCAAACCAGACTGCTGTGAAGCCAGAGGACAGGGGTTGTTTCTCTTAACCATTTGACTTCTGGCTTATTTAGTAAACAGCATTTGTAAAGGAAGAGTTTTGAATGTGAATTTCTTTCTTGAATACCAAGTGGATTAGAGCAGTTAGGCCAGCGCCTTGTCCGGGAGTTTTGTTACAAACAGAATCTTGAGCCCCTGACGGGACCTCCTAAACCAGAATGTGCATTTCAACAAGATTCCCAGGCAATTCATATGCATGTTACGGTTTGAGAAGCACTGGCTAGAGAATGTATAAAGCTCCTGGAAAAGTGTATTAAAGGATAACCAAATAGTATGGATGGTTTCCTTTCAGGTTTGCAACAGACCTTAACCTCAGTATCAAGTATAAAAAAATAAAGTTCAATTTAAAAGAATGAGACTAGTAATAGACTTGTTAATGTAATAAATTTTGTTTTCAGTAGTCAGTCCTCAAATCTCAATGAAAAACTATTTCTCACGAATAGCTCGACAGATATGGCATGAGCTGGGCAGCTTCAAACACCCTCCTCTGACATGGAAACAGCCTTGATCTTAGAGGGCCAAAGACTACATGCTCTTCCCATTAGGTTTCACAGCTGGACACATTAGAATGGGGGCATTGTAAGAGGTTAAAAAAGCACTCCAGATTTAGTATTATTGACCAAGGCAAATTTTACAACAATTAGAGTTGAAATGTTTCCATAATCAACAGGGATTACCTTTGGGAAAAAGAGGGGGTGGGGAGGGAGGAAGAAGTGTCCGTTAGTGGTTACGGTTTGGGTCCTTGCTCCATCTACTGTGTGACCTTACCCCAGTCACCGGACTTCTCTGAGTCAGCTCTCTCAGTGCAAAATGGCGATAATAGCACTTTTGCTGATGAATTATAGGATTAAAAGATATTATGCATGAAAAGCACTATAATAGCATTTGGACACATTAAGTGCTGAATAAATGTACTCTGTTACTAAGAAATTAGTATTGAAATACTGTCTCAAGGTGTCATTGTACATAATTTGAGAGAGTGAAGATACCAGAATCTTGCTCTGTCTCTGTCCAGGAGCCTGCAGAAATCACTTAACTTCAGCAGTAGCTAGGAAGATTCCTATTCCTATCTTTTGCTAGGCCAGCCTCATTGGCTTAGAGGGGAAATAAAAAACGCAAAGTACAAGCTGGGGAGGCTGAGGCCAAGGTCAAGAACAGTGAGGAGAGGGGTGCATGAGTCCATTTCATTCAGAACATGCGAGGATCAGAGAACGTCTTACGTGGCTGCATTAGGAGGGGTATTCCGGCTCTCTTGGCCAGAATCTCCCATCCCTATCTCCAGTAAAGGGGAGTTGGCAGGCTGGAAGCCTTGGGGGAAGAGAAAGGAATGTGTTAAAGATGAATCCAGAAGGGGCAGGCGAATAAAAAGAAAGAACGGAAGCAGGTGTGCACACAGAAGGGGCAGGGGTTGCATCACTGCTAAGAGTTCACGCTCTGACAACACCACAAACCAAATTAGTCTCAGCCTCGCCACTTGCACTTGTAAAGGGCAAGTCAGTTAACCACTGGAGCCTCCCTTCTTTGTAAGTAAGAAATGAGGGTAATAGCACTACCCACTCCACAATTTGGGATGATAATGAAACTGAAGTAATGTGTATGAAGAATGAAGGACAGTATTTACTAATGGTAAATGCTCCATCAATGGTAACCACCACTATCTATATATGAAGGGCGTCTGCAACACAATAATAATACGCATATTTACTGTAGGCTTAATCCCTGGGGTCAAGGAATTTGAGGTGAATTTCAGATCAACAGAGAAACTGGGTCTCTTTTGGACCCTTATCAACGAAAGATTATAGGAGCCTTTGTTATAACTGCTACAAAAACCTCGCCATTCTCCTTAGCAATGAAACAGTGCAAAGAAGAGGCATTAGAAGTTGGCTTAAAAAACACTATCATTTAAGATTCATTAGAACTAGTTGAAAAGCGGCAAAAGACAAGATAGTCCCCGGTGTAGCAAAAAGATTGTAAAAAATGTAATGTCTGACATAAATATAAAGACTTGATAAGAGACCTCATCTCACCAGGCTGTACCAGTAGGCCAGTATCACACTATGTAAAAAAGGATACATTCACAAAAACAAGGCTGAAAAAGAACGAAGTTGATTTTGGTGGGTAGTTGGAGTAAAGGTGACTTTTAGATTTGCTGGTTATCTTTGCAAAATCAGGGTATTTTTGTAAACTCCTGGCAGACCAACGGGAAGACGGTGTGTGATGGGCTAGCAGTTTTGGGCACAGTGAGAAAGGAATCGGGGTGTCCGCCTACGGGCAGTGAATTTCAAACTCTCTTTTAACTGCAGAACCTTTTTTTTTTTTTTTTGGTAAATAAAATCTTGAGACCCCATATATGAAGCAGATAAAATGTTTCTGTTATAACTACATAGAATGAGTACACATTTGAATAAAGATTGGAGATATTTTTAGAAGACAAAATTCCAATGAGATGCTTATAGAATCCTGTTTCTTGGACGGTTGTTCAGGAACATCGAGAAAACTATGGAAATCAGGGCTAGCCAACAGCCGGGTGCTTTTCCACGTAGATCTGAGGCTGGCCATGGATTCGTACACAAGTCCTTCATGTTCATGTGAAGTGGGGAAGAACAGTGAGCAGTGGGCACCCCAATGTCCTCTGTTTAATGAGCGACCCAGACGAGCACAGAGGGGCATGGAGAAGTGGCGAGCCTGGGGATACTGTGACAAAGGCCACATCTGGGAAAAGCTCCCAGATCCCAAATGAAAGTAGGAAATGAGCAAGTTGTACCTGGGCAGGCTTGGGTTTGCGGGGCGGAGGGATAGACACACAGGCTGAGAACATCCACCCTGAATCATTCAGGGACGAGAACTGGAGGCTTCAGGAACGAAAAGAAAGCCTGTGATTTTCTCGTGGGGTGGGGCTTAGTGGGACAGTGAAGGAGGGCAGAAAGGGACATGTGGGTTGGCATGGCCCAGGCAAGATGTGGAGAAAGGAAAGGGAGACGCAGCCACTGAGGAAATGGCCCTCTCTGCAGATGCAGAAAAGAGATGTGTAGGAAGTTAGGACGGGAAAAGGCAAAGTACAGAAAAGATGTACAGAAAACCTTGTCAGGGGAGGTGCAGAGAGGCTGGCAAAGGGAAGAGGTGAAGAAGTAGCAAAGAATTTAAGGCAAGTGCAGAAAGAAACAAGGAAAGGCTGAGAGTTCAAAGGAGGCTTTGAAGACCTAAATCCTCACACAGATAGTGTACGGCAGACTCAGTAATATAATACAAATGGCCCAAGAAAAAAGGAGGCCAGAATTTTAGCCTATAGAACTCAGAAAGGAAATGAGAGTCCGTTGATTGGATTTACAGAGTTTTGATGTGATGAGTGTTGAAAAATTATTTGCCTCGGGAGGGAGGCTTTGGTTGCTTGCTGGTAAAGAACTCGTAATAATCCCTTTTATAGTGATCTGCGAGGATCAAACGAACATGTATATAAATATACCGTCCTATATAAACACATGATGGTATTACCAGAAAAGCAAGAGGAAGTCATATTCTCATCTGGGCTGCAGAAATTTAGGAGGGGGAGGGGCCTGATTTATCAGGGATGATCTAATGACAGCCACTGGCAAAGAAGGAATGAGGAAAGACAGACTTTAGGAAGGCTCCCGGTCCTAAGAAGGGAACGAATGCCCTTGGTTTGAATTACAGGTTTGGGTTTTTCACGTCCTGCCCTTGATCCAATGCTGTAGCTGCTTGGAGAGCTGTCTTCTACGCGCCGGGCACTTTCCCTACATTATCCTATTCAGAACTAAAGATGGCCCCGGGGAGAAAATATTCTGGTACACAGGTTAGGAAGCTAGAGCTTGGATAGGACAAGTCCATGACCCAAGATCACACAGCCAGTAAGTGTGGGCAGGAGTGTTCCAGCCCTAGCCGTCGACTGCTGCCCCTCTCCCTCTGCACCTGGCTTCCTGGGTCCTGGGTCCCAGACTCACAGCACCTGCGATGCTCCCCCTTTCATCCTTCCAGGCTCCCTCAGGAATGGCTCCCCCAAGTGGCAGTAATCTTTCCTTCCTTGGGGGTATTTGATTTTATAAAGATCTTTAGTGCCGTTCTGGTGAAAAGTAGAGGCATGTAATTATAACTTGAAAAGCATAAAAAGGTTCTTCCACCACAACACAAGTAAGGCAGATAAAATGGTGACATACTAAGATTTCTGGGACAGGAAAGCACTCTGTCTTCTGTCTTGCCCAATCCTCTCCCTAGACCAGAACCTCCTGGCGGCTAGGGGCCGTCTTGTACAAATCCCTCATACTCCATAGCCAGCACAAGGTCACATACCTCGTAATCCGCTAATACAAACGAAAATGTATTAAATGAAGGCCCGAAACAACTCTATGCAAAAAGCCAGAGCATTTCAGAAGCCAGAGCAACTCTATGCAATCCACTGTACTGCATAGTACCGATAGTTGACAATATTGTATTGTGTGCTTACAGATTTACTAAGAGGATAGATCTTTCTGGTGAGAAGTGTTCTTCTCATCAGAAAAGGATACTAATAATAATGATAATAATAATAAAGTATAGAATAATAATAATAATAAAAGTATAGAAGAAACTTTTGGAGGTGACAGATGTTTATGACATAATTTTGGCAATAATTTCCCAGATGTATATTTATCTGCAAAACTGCCAACGTGTAAACGTTAAATATGTAGTTTTTTTGTATGACAATCATACCTCAAAGAAAGCAGGTGAATAAAATAAATAAATGAAATATATTTATTTTAAGTAAATAAAAAGAAAATAAGAAGCCAGAGCATGAGGATTTCTAATATATAGGGGAAAAAAAAAATATATATATATAAAGATTTTATTTTTTAGAGGGAAGGGAGAGAGGGAGAAAAACATCAGTGTGTGGTTGCCTCTCATGCACCCCCTACTGGGGACCTGGCCCACAACCCAGGCATGTGCCCCTACCGGGAATCGAACCGGTGACCCTTTGGTTTGCAGCCCAGCACTCAATCCACTGAACCACATCAGCCAGGGCTAGAAACTGTATTTTTCAAAAGTAAAAATTTATCACTCCTAACACAGGTGACTTTCCAAATTTCATCTGTAAGTCTTTCGGAGGGGAATAAAATACTGCAGTTGGAGGACCAGCCAAGGCAACTTGGGAGCCTGAGGATGTAGGGAAGGTGTCTTGGCTTCCCCTCAGCTGTCTGATGTCACCAAAGCCGTGCTCCCATGGGCCAGCTTGGATAAACTTATGACCTCTGTTTGGCCCTGTGTTCCTAAAAATTTTATGGGAAGGTCACTAATAAACTAAGTGTGTAAATGCTCCACCATCTAGTTAAAAAATAATAACCTAACTGCTACTGGAGCTGACTTACACTACATATTTTCTGCAAAACACATTTGTTTACCTTTTCTTCTAATAAAGTACAACCGGCAATAAATAAAAGGCAGTAAAAGTATCCATGGTTTGCTATTAAAACATGATATGTTTTTAACGAAAATTTTTAATATACTGTTTTTGGATGGATCAGGTATTACTTGAAAATAAGCACCCAATGTGGACATGTTGAGATTGGCACTAAGGTACAAACAAAATAATCCGTCCTAGATACAGTGTCTATACTCAGAGAATTTAAATGTCCCCCCGAAAGATCAGACTGCACTTTAAAATGGCCAATATACTTCTACCAATGAGTCACTCGCATAAAAAATACCACCATGAAACAGGGCTGTCTTTTTTTTTTTTTTTTTTTTAAAGTTTAAACTCCAGTCTAGTCAATTTAGTTCATCACACTCTTACATAAATGCTACAGTGGAGGGTGAAAGAGTCTTTGGGATTTCAGGGATTTTTTCTCTTTTTTATAAAGAAAGCCTCTTGAGGGGGTATCGAACCTCTTCTTGGAGACATAATCATATGTAAACAAAAGTGACCCAGAAAGGGAAGGAATTTAAAAGAATCCTTAGTCACTCTTTAAATTTATTCTTCAACTTAGACCAGTCCTTTTATAGGGGGCTCCTAGCGGTCAGCTGGCAATCTCATCGTGTGAGTCTCGGGGATTACAGCTGGGGCACAGGACAAAAGGTACTGACTCACTCCTGTCCCCACCAGTCCTCCACTTCCTCCGGAACCCTCCCGACCCACCTAATCTTTCTTGCCTTCCACCCATGGTCTCTTAGAAGGATTCTTAAAGGTACTATTAGGCAATGCCACCTAAACAAAGTCCCTTCAGAATATACAAAAGTTTGGAAATGGCTTCAGAAACTAGAGAGAGGTTTTTTTTTGTTTTCTCATTTTGGAATTCTGAGCAAAGTGCAACATTTTTTGATCATTGGATCTTCAAAAAAAAGTAGCAGTAGGTAATAAGCCACCCAAGTTTACAAGCTTAGACACACTCTTTTTTCTCTTGCAGACTATTTAGGACAGCGCTCCCAGAAAGTCACCACATGAAAGGGAGCACAGCCTGGGAATGGCAGGCGTGACAGCTGTCGAACTTACTGTTCCATCTGTCACTGACATGGGCCACATATAAACCTCTAGAGCTGTTGGGGACTTTAAGGGGCCTGCCAATCCATTCCTTTTCCTTTACCCTTAAACCGGTCCAAACAAGGAAGATCTACGCTATTTTAAAGACCCCCAAGGAAAAGTCCACGATCACTCTTAGGCAAGTATTTAGAAATTAATTTCCCTACAGCCGTTCCCCACGGCTCTGCATACACAGTCCTTCTCTCACTCCTGGCGTACAGAAGAGGAAAATGGTGTAGCCATGAGCTTTGAGAACACTTATGTGAAGACAAAATATTTCTTAATTTTACCCAACAATCACTGCCATGCAAATGTACTAACACTTAAAACTAACTCCCAGTTTTAAGTGTTAGTTTTTTCTATTCAACCTTCTATAGAGAGTGACGATTTCAAATGAGTCCTTACCTATTACCCTTACTTGGAAGCTCTGTGGAATGGCTGCAGGAACCAAGTCTGACCATTTATAATTCTGCAGGACGGGTGTTAGAAAAACAGTGATTAAAAAAAAGTTTGCTTTTAATACCTAAGTCTAGGGAACTGCAAAATCACAGAAGGCCTTAAAGCCCCAATGAGTAGGAGACAGACCTCGAAGAGATGAAAGCTCGTTTCACACGCACGGCCTCGGGAACATCGTGTGTCACTACCCCACATGGGGCTTTTCTCCTGCGTGCGACCATGGGGACACAGGTCTAAGGCTTGTGAGTCACTGAGTCAGATTCGGGAAAAATGGGCTGCTGATTTTGTTTCTTCAGGCCACCAGTGGCCACTGCTTCTTTTCAACAACTGTCCAGTGCCAATGATGCTGAGTAATGAAAGGGCTGGGGAAAATACTGGTCTACCTGTGGCTCGCTCAGTAATTTACTTGCAGTCTCAGTTAAAATGGAAACTGGAAATAAATCTTGGATGTAAAAATCTCCGGTGTCAATAACCAAAGAAGAGAACATACCAAAATGACTTCTGAACCCAGCGACTGACAAATACAGCCTGTGAAATGTGCTGCTGAAATAAAGATGTGGAAATCAGGAAGCAGCTGGCAAAATTCTAAAACCGCATTTACAGGGAGCATTTCGGGCATTTCTGACTGCTGTGCAAATGCAAAGAAGGATGTTTCATCCAGTGTAACTCTAGCGAGTTATGGTAACAGGTTGCTCCGATGCTCTCTACTCGGCTCAGGAAGTGACTGGCTTAAATGGGGGAAGCAGCTCTCAGAAGGGGACAAGAAGGCGGACCCTGATGTGCAAGGTGAAAAATCGCTGCTGCTCAGGGTCAATTCCAGAAGAATAAGAAGGCAGCACACTTCCTTAGTTCTATAGTTTACCTGATAATACTTTGTGCCAAGAAATCACCTTCTCCACTTGAGAGATTTCTTTTAGGTTTTTGACCCAATTTCTCATTCCCCAGACGGTGTATACCACTTGTGAATCTTCCAGACAACTAATGAGTAACAGTAACTACTCACTTCTCAGATCTCCATCACTCAGCTTTGTAAGACATAAAGGAAACCACTTTTCTCAGTTTTGGTGTCTATAAACCTGCAATCACATATGAATGGAGGAAAGTTTGTGGAACACTTCCTCCCCACCATAAATGAGCAAAACAATCATTTTTGGAGGACAACATACAAAGCCGGGCCAGGAGGTGTCTACTCCACACAATTGCATCTGTTTCTGACCCGCATGGAATCCCGCATAAATGCAAGAGAATTCTCTGTATTTCATATGTTCTCTATTCAGGTTTAAGAGCTTTGCATTTAAGTTTACATCTTACTAATTCACCAATTGATGAACTTAAGAATTAAAACTCTTAAAATCAGGAAACATGGTTTTTGGTAAAGATTAAAAAAAAAAAAAAAAACAGACATGTAAGTGAAAACAGATTATCAAACCAAAACTTGAGTAGTATCTCTGTTGTACAAGTGACAAGTTCTGAGGATAACTGGAGGGCCGAGGGGACCAAATGCCATACAGTGGATGGACCATTCCAGGTTTCACAGGCAGGGAAACCATCCTCAGGCGACAGCTCTCCATTCCCACGGCTTCCATAAGAGCAGGCCTTTCTATAGGCCGTAAAGGTGTAGGTGATGCAATGAGCTGGGTTGCAAAATAGCCTCTTCTAAGAAGGGGGATGCTGCAAAAATCAGTTTCTGTCACTATCTTTTCCTCCTGAAAACCTCTTACTCTCCACCTAAGCTTACTCTCCCCTTTGGGAATTCCTGGTCTATTCCTCTGCCATGTCCTCCACTTTGTAGCAGAGCCTACAAAGAACCAATATTCAGGGGCCACCTGTCAAAGAGCACTTTTTGAGGGTGTTTTAAGTGAGTACAAATATACACAGGTCACTAGGTGTATGTAAAAGGGGCATCTAAACCAAGAGTGCTTTAGTTTTGGCTTAACAAGTACTCTCACTCAATCTGCCTTATCTTCCTTACAGACTAGCAATACTATTTGGGCTTTAAGATATGCAAAACAAATTTTTAACAATGTACAAACCATCTATAGAAACATATTTTGCATTTTTTATGCCTCTCATTATCTTTGAAATCATCTTGAGAAAGCTTGAAAAGGTGAAAATCTAAATAGTTGAAAACACCAGCAGAATCTAAAAACAGTTGAACTGTATCTTGTATATGATTTACCTGGACACATCGTTTAGATGTCAAGAACCAGATTCGGGAAGGTAACGGAAGCCATAATTAGCTTTTCATAAAATACTCCATCACACTTTACATAAACATACGGTTCCAGGTCTATTTTTGGCATGTTTTAAGAGTTGATTACTGGTATTTACTAGAATCAGAGCCAAGTGATGTTCAGTATCTCCCATGCCAACCCTCAGGGTCCGACATTGGAAAGAGGCAGGAGGGACGGATTCAAAGCGGAGGCGGGACAGCTTGGGTGGGTTTTTGTTGATCCTCACCTGAGAATCTTGCCACCTCAGGCAACCACTTAAATGATCACTTCTATTGGTCCTGAAACTCCCTTTCATTAGTTATTTCTTCCTTTACATGTGAAAAATTTACAACTAAGTGGAGTATATCCTAGTATAAGAATACAGACAAGGCCAAATGAAAGTTCATCAGTTTCTAATGACTCGCCATGGACCACAGCTCAAGGTAGACAGCTTATACTTACCGAGAATGCCAAACTAAAAATCCTGTTTCTTGAAAATTCTCAACAGAACCGATCCCATTAGTAAAGATACTCATTCTTATCACTTTTTTAACAAGTAAATCTTAGTAACACCTTTTATTCTCACACAAAGCAATCTCATTTTCTTAGGAAGAAAAAAAAAGGGAATGGCTACGCAGAATCCTTTAAACATAGTTTGTGTAATTCCAAATGGTAACAAGTAAAGAACACGAGGAACCTCTGCGGTCCTGGGTGAGCCCTGACCGTCCCTTAGCCCAGGGTCGAAAGCCAGTTTATTTTATAACTGTGGGTGAGTAACAGTGGTTCTTCAATATCCCCTTTCAAGTAATTTATTTTAAAGCCCCATCTTTCTCCTGAGGGTTATTCTTAGCAATAAGCTTACCAAAGGAAGAGAGAAGAGAGTGAGAAAGAAAAAATGAAAAGCGTGCAGCATAAACATTTCCATCTTGAATAGTAAAGACTACAGGTGACATGATACCAACTTTATGGATGAGAAAAGGCTTTAATTTTTAAAACGTTTAGAAGACAAAAAATCATCCTCATACTTTTAAAGCACATTCAACTGTAGGGTTACATTTGACAAAAGTCTTACAAACCACCAAATATGTAGAAGTAGGAATTCCAAATAAAGCACAGGACCTGAAGAATAAACACCAAGAGAGTCCACAATGTTTGAGTGAGTGTGATTTAGGGCCCTTCTATTTGTCCTGTAAGATAATTTAAATAGTTCTCTCTGTCACATATGTCCACATTTATTCAGATTGTTAGAGATATAGTCATTCTGAAACTTAGAACATTATAGGGTATATACTCTTCCAAACTATTGTTGATATAATTTAATTCAAAATAAAAAAATCTTCAAAGAAACTTTCATTAAGACCCTGCTTATCTATTGCAAAATATAACTTTTAAACAAGAACATATTGTCCTATTACTTACGGTAATCAATAAACCAGTTAGAATGATTACTGCCAGGTCAATCCAGGAGGCGCTCAGTTACCCTGTGCGGCTTTCCAACAACCTACAGGCTGCGCACGACACACTGACACCCTGAACTGACCTCCTGTGCTCATCCCAGACGCTCGCCTGCAGCAAGTGAGGGGACACGTGCAGCCACCACACCATGTGAGTGCTGGCTTGTGTGTTATTTGACCATTCTGCTGCATTTTTTTCTTTATATTTTATTTGAGTAAGTGGAAGAAGGAAAAAATCAAATGGCTGACACTGTAAGAATCACTGGTCTCTAAATAGAACATAGTTGAGGTAAGAACAGAAATGAGGAGGAATGAGGACTCTTTTGCCTCAGCTGCGTGCTCACAGGACTTAAACCAGTTGGCTGTGGTCAAGTGAGAAAAAAGGCAATGCAGAGAACATGCGGAAAATGTTGAATACAAATTATCTAAGATCATGTCTAAAAAATGAAGCATAATTAGGAATTCTAGGATGATTTAAGATCTCTTCAACTCCTCCCTATTTCAGTCCATTATCTTTTGCAGCACAAATTTTCACATAATTTCTAGGAATGTCCTCAGTATAATACAAAAGAAGGGAACTTCCTGTGCTGAAAAAGAAGGAAAAAATTGTCCATGACCAATTTATTTTATATTTACTGAATGATTCTGTATGAATCTGTGTGAATGAAGATTAGAAAGAAAATTGCCTTAGCAATCAACAAACGCAAACTAAGAAATTAAACACTAATCTACAGCAAAAGTTGCTACACAAGAGACGTTTATTAATGTTCTGTTGTATTTACAGTTTTAACATAGCAAACCAAGGTGAATAACCAGTTGGCAGAAAGCACATCATTCTACATTTATAACGCATCGGTTTCTGCTAACACATTGTAAAAGCAAGTAGTACATACAGTATGTTAGGGATCATCTCAAAAGTTCCAAGTTAATTCTTTCTTTGCTCCTATTAGCTAATCCCCTCCCTACTCCCAGCCCTTGGCCTAATCATCAGGAGATAAGAGAAAGAAAAAAAAAGGGAGAGGGACTCTAATCATACAGAAAGTAACAAGATTTGCACTTCAGTAATTAAGCTGCATTTGTCCCTGTCCTTTCTATTTGATACAGTGACAACACATTTACAATCTCTTAGGTACACAACAAAGAACAATAGGTACTGCAAAATAGAGAATACAGACTATGAAATTAATGCTTACCATTTGCCAGTTGGAACGTGTTCTTGACCATACCTTGAATGTATTTGCACTATGGTTTTGCTTCCAGGTGTTCACAGTACAATTGAATTTCTAGATTAATTTTAACAGCAAATATGAATTATGTGCAGAAATGCAGTCATAACGAAGGTTTTAACTTTTGAGAAAACCCCTTTAGAATGGCCAGCATTACACATATCTTACACTAAAATATTTAATTTCAAAGCCATTTTGAGATGGAATATGAATAAAGCAAGATTGCCCCCTACTGACTACAGGGACAAGGTTCATGCTATTTCAAATGACTACAAACAATAGATAAGGCGTTATTAATACATCACAGACTTGATTGCGAGAGCGTTTTCAAACATTAACCACTAATGATTCAATGATTACAGAATTCTGCATTAACTATTAAAATTTTACACCTAGGAACAAATAGAGAGAAATGATCTTTTTCAACAGTACTTTATGTTTTTAGAGCAGGTGATTATTCCTCTGTGTTCTGCATCTTGATTCACTTCCTGCAGGTGTTCTCTTGCTTCTTGAGAGAGAATTCATAAACGCAGGAAGACCTTTGCCAGAAAACATCTGCCAGAGAAGGATATTAAATATTGAAACTCTAGTTAGCTTGCTATTTTGGTGGAGAGAAGGATGTGGTCACAAAAGAAGGCAGGATGTTTAGAGACACAAGAAGTACATTTTAACATCGCTTTAAGATTACTATACACTGACATCATAGCATTCAATAAACATTAAATTTTCAGCTCTTCAAGTTACCAAGGACTCTAGAACTAAAAAGAACTTGAATGCTTTCTTTACAACCGTGAAGTTATGGGTCTCACTCTCCAAACTTCCTAACGAAAGAATGGAACCCAAGTAGCAATTCCTTCATTCAACCTCAACAGCAATGACTGAAACCTGGGGACAGAGACGATAGGGCCCAAGTGCCTAGGTCATCTTCCTAATACAACTGAAGGCACTGTGTACTTTGCCAGTTCTGCCAGATCTCACGTGAGGAAGGTTTCCAGTAAGGATGTCAATCACGTCATGCTGTCTTAGAGCAAGGCAAAGTTAAAAAATGACTTGGAAACTCACAAGTATCACACGTACCTGATCTCTAACAAAGGAAGAGGGGAGAAGGAAGGACGGGGGAGGAGGAAAAATATTGGTAGACTGATGCCAAATGGGGTTTTTGCAATGAGCCTAAGACTCAATACAGACCTAAATAACTTCAGTTTTATCAGCTTCCATAAATAGATTTAAAAAATCCTAATGTTATAATTATTAGGTGGAAACACTAGATTTTTCAAGAACATGTAATAGGGTCCAGATGACTACCTGGCTACTTTCTTTAGCTCTTGCTGCTTCCACAGAGGTTAATCACTTTTAACAGATCCCTCAAAGTCAGAGTCACCCAGCAAACATCAAAAATCCACTAAGAGGACCTAGGTGGGTCACTATGGGGGACCTTCATCACCACACAGACTCCAGATGAAAAAGCCTGCTTACAGAGGCACTCACTGCTCCCAAAGGCCTGGCGGGAGTCTGTTCAGATCACTCCGACTCACAGCTTGTTACCAAACAGTGGTGGAATACGAACTGGAGGACAGACAGGTTTCAGGGGCTGGGGACATCTTTACTAAACCGTAGATCATGCTTCAGAAACAAAAGGAATCAGCCCTGGCTGGTGTGGCTCAGTGGATTGAGCGCGGGCTGGGGACCAAAGGGTCCCGGTTCGATTCCCAGTCATGGCACATGCCTGGGTTGCAGGCCAGGTCCCCAGTGGGGACCATGTAAGAGGCAACCATACATTGCTGTTTCTCTCCCTCTCTTTCTCCCTCCCTCCCACTCTCTCTAATAATACATAAATAAAATCTTAAAAAAAAAAAAGGGAATCAAATAGCCTACGGATCATTTAATATCAAGAAGAAGACAGGATTTCTTCTTGGACACTGTGATTCTTTTAAAAAGCAAAAACTGCACTGGACACATTTCTGCGACTTGCTACTTTGTTTCAACTCGAGGTGAATTTTCTCTAATAAGAGAGGTGTTAGGAGGCGGGGAACGGTACAGAAAGGGGGGAACGAAAGCATTTGGAAAAAGTTAAACTGCCTGATGCCCAGTAGGTACAGATGACCAGATCACAGCAGTGACCACTGAATGACAAAGGGCCTCTGATCTCATTAATGCCGGGGCTTGCAAATCCTCTTTCCTCCTATTTGAGATGTTGCTCAAGTAACAGAATTTAAAATCCATTACGTTTCACAGGCACAAGTGCTTCTGGAACAGAGTTACATACCAGCCAACTGTGTTACCACCTTACAGCTACTTAATTACCCCTCAATTACCTCACACCAACAGGGAAAGTGATACTCCATGAAATGTACTTTCCAGGCAACTGGTAAATGAGTATGAACATCTTACAGTTTTTAGCATTTCAGATACAGATGTAGAAGGTGTGTTTCTTTTTTACAACAGAAGGAACGTTTTGTTTTTTCTGCTTCCTCACAGTCACACTTCCCTTTGATGCCAATTGCCATCTCCAGCAGCTCCTGGCTTTCCTTGCTGTGGGAAAGATTTCCTTTTTTAACCTTAAATTGGCTTCAAAAAGGGAACCTAGAAGCTGCCCCTGTGATAGCAGCACGTGCGATTTAACGGTCGGCTTTTGTAACGTCTACTTTGCCTCATCAGAAAGAGGCCCCTGCGGTCTTTGCAAGGTGCGTGCCCGTGTGTGGGCCACCTTTTGGGTGGCCTGAATAGAACAGCTGCTATTCTTATAACTTTTTCCAGGAAAATGCTAGATCTTAGTTCAGCATGGGAATTAAGTTATCATTTTGTTTTATTCCCTATCTGTGTCCTTCTGGCAAAAAGTAAGCCTCCAGCTAGCTTTTAACTAGTGACATGTCCACTCAAAAAAGAAGTCTCAATGAAAGAAAATAAAATCTTTATACATGATGGTTTTCTAACACATCTTTAAACTTAATTAAACTAAATTTCCTCTGAACTACAGAAAGAAAACATTCTACATTGGACCCGGATAGACAGTTCTTATCCCTGTCAATAGACTAAAGAAATTCAGTCTCATGGGGTATTATGGCCTACCCTCTCTGGGGATACTGAAAATTGCTAAGAAAGTCAACAGAATTCTAAATGCTGCTCTAAATCCCCAAATCCTTAATTTAGAGCTCTGAACCCTCTGGGCATTTCAGGAATGATTTCAAATCAACTGGAATAGCAAAGTCAGGCAGACAGCAAAGAAACGCTACTCTGCCCTCCAATGGGGACGCTGGGGACGCTGGAGACACTGAGGCACTGTAAGGCTCCGACTGCAACACAGAGAAACAGCACAGCTCCCGCAGCGCTGTTGCTAAGGACGGCCTAGTGCAAGTCATGGCCCCGAAGGTGCTTTAGGTGCTTTATTTCACACCTGGGATACTCCCAGGAAACATTTCAGAGATTTCAGAAAATCAAAACAAAATCCACAACTGCTGAAGCCCTACACATAGTCCCTAACAATTCAGGAACACCGAGAAGTTTGGGATCCCTGCCTGGTTATTTGTTAGGTGTCAGAAGCAAGGTGAAGTTGCGCAATCCCTAGTAGGAATGGAAATCGCTCTCTCTAATCTGAGAATGAAGAACACAGACAGATGTGTGCTCTCAGCCCATTTGGAAATTCAAACTCAAAGCTACCTTTTGACAAGACTTAAGAGAAAATATTGTCTAAAGAAACAACCAAAACTGTCCCCTCAGTATATTCTGGATGAGGGAAAATCCGAGTCTGCAGCTGATTTCAGTGCCCTTTGTAAGAAGGCAAGCAGCAGCAACTCCAAAGAATCAACTTCTGAATCTCTGGTAAGTGAGAGCTACACCTGAGGCTTGTGAGTGACTGTGAAACACAGTGAGACACAGAAAAGAGATGACGATGGCCACCGCACAGAACGACAGAAGCCCGACAGGCCTCTCGCAGCCAAGACGCCCTAGACGCAAAGAAAGGCCTAGCCCAGGCCTCAGAGCCGAGCCCAGTGGTGTCAACGTCCTTGTGTCCAGACTCTGTAACCTAACTCAAATTCAGGATGTGCCACACACTTTTAAACGTGCAACGAATTGTAGTCATTCTTTAAAAAAAAAAAAAATCATAAACACACTGGCATTCTTAAGAACTAAAATTTCATTTTTAAATAAAGCGCATATTCCCTTGAAGGAACCAACACAAGGCTAAGTTCTTTGAATACCTGAACCTTTATAAGAAGTGTCCGATGAATACACCTTCCCCTGCATGTGTCTGAGCTCACCCATCACTAATGCCTTCTGGTACTTGCGTAAAAGTACATTCAACTACACAAATAAAATGCTTAATACAATATCTGATACATGGAAAAGCTGATGTTTGTTACATTCAGGTTCTCATCATATTATTCTCTTGCTTAAAAAGTGTCAATGCCATCCACCAGTTGGCAAATTAAATATGGTGAATATTCTCTTTTCTAGAAACATGCATTCTGAGACCTAAACGGATCTTCGAAATTGAGAACTCCACCTTTGGCATATGATTTGCTCTATAAACTATGATACCCCAACAGTGAATACAGACCAAACTGACCGATGTTCACATGGGCTTAGCCTGGAATGGAGCCAACATGTCACTAGGTTTAAATGCTGCTCTATGAATCCTATTGTCTCCAGTGCAAATGAGCTCAGTACTCAAGACACTTGAGAACAGGACAGCTAGTTGTTCAACCTGGCTTTCCAGCCCTGACCCCCAACACTGCTTTCTGCTACAGTCACAGTGCAGTCCTGCCAGGAAGCTTCATAATTCCCAGGCAATTTCTGCTCTCAACCTCTGCTTCAGGTGATTCTGAAATTCTTCCCCACCCTAGCTAGTCTCCACTAATATAAATTCCACCTACCACTTAAGGCTTATCTCAATTGTTACACCCTTTACAAAGCCTTGCCTGAGGCCTTCAACTGTCCTGGGCTCCAGGTGTTGCTCAAGACACCTAGGAGCTAGGCCTGGATGGATCCACCACCCTCAACAGTGTTAAGGAATGAAGAGGCAAGTCCAGAAAGGCCTATCAGATGATGGAACCAGACAGGCCTCTGGGGGGTACTATTTCCAAGACCCACTATCTCTTTTTTTGCAGCTCCTGACGTTAAGACGGCGTCAGCCTCTGGGGAAAAAACACCTGCGAATCAGAGAGCTCCTGCATGGCCTGCTCCCCCTGTTCTGGGCAGGGAAAAGGCCCCTTCTCCCCTTCCTTTTGTTTGACCATCCCCACCACCAGAGTTGTCAAATCAGGGTGAAACAAGGCACAGGGAAGCCTCCCTGACTGAGTTGTAAGAAATGGAAGCCTTGATAGCCCAGGCAAACGGAGTTCCTAAAGAGCCCATGGTCTTTCCTGGCTCAGGGGTTTGGGGGCCCTACATAATTAGACTGAGTGATTAGGCCTGAAAGCCTCCTTCCTGACGCTGTCTTCTGGAACCGGCACAACCCTGAGTCCCAGCCCCGTATCCCAGCTCCCAGACTCCGCCCTGAGGTACCGTTTTCTCCCATGGCAGCTTTCCTAACTTTCCCCACGGCTTTGTGCAGAAACACCCCTCACAACAAGGGCCACGGCTTCCTGACCCTCTCCATATCCACATCCCCCACCACAGGAGGAGCTCCGCGCTAAACCTCAGTAGAAATCTGCAATGTTTCACATGATTACTCTGAGATTAGAATAAAGTCTGTTTTTTTCTTCAATACCTTTAATAAATAAAGAGAACTCTGGTCCTGGGGAGATTTGAGAACGTTTCTGGCATCTTCCGAACCTTTGCATAATTGATAAATCCTCTGAGAAACAGGAGAAATCCTAATTTAAAAAAGAAAATTCAAGAATAAATTTGTAGTTTCCATATTAAGTGCCCCAAAACCCCCTCTTGATAGCACCATTTCATCGTTTTTCTGCTAAAAACTACCAAAACATAAACAAGTTCCTCCCAAGTTTCCAAAGGATTTCCACACCAAATTTTTCATTTCTCAGTGAGAAAAACATAATCTTAAGAGCCAAGCAAGTGTCTTTTGCACATTCAGAATCTAATTGGTCTAAAAAGGAAATAAAAAAGATGGGGCCACTTACATTTGAAAGCTTCAGCGAAAAGCATTACCAAAGCCTATCTTCTGAATACCAAAAAGGCATTCCAGGGTAATTAACCCCACCCCACCTCCCCAAAAAAGAGAGGTTATAATTTTTTTTCCTCAAGTAAAAAGAAATTTCACCCTTTCTTGTCTTGGGAAAATTTTTTTTTTCACTGGCAACAGTACATAATGTTGACCACTAGATGTCAGGATCCCCTTACCTAACAGCAATTATCTTCTCACTCTCAACTCTTATTTCTTTATTCTCAAAAACTACATACAAATAGGGCACTTTGCCATTTAGCTACCAGGCAGGTAGAAGAGTAAGACTGATTCTGTATGGCTACACCAGAATCTGTACCTTCACAGAAGTTGCACCTCTCGAAAGAGTCGCTGGAAGGTGACGTGCCCCTTCCTTTGGTAGCCCAGACACTCTGGGCCCTCCTCCTCCAGAGAGGTCCCTGAGTCTTACGTACATTTTTAAACATCTTTATGGAGATATAAGTTACATACCATAAAGTCCCTCCATTTAATGTGTATGGTTCGCTGACTCGTAGTATGGTTATGGAGTTCCACAGCCAAAACCATAATATAATGTTAGAACATTTTTTTATCACCCTTAAAAAAATCTATACCCATCAGCGGTCACTCCCCGTTTGCCTGCACCTTCCTCCCCTCCCCCCAGCTCTAGGCACCCACTTCTATTAGATAATACGTTTTAAAACATACTGACTGGTAGAAAACTCACTGTACTCAAATAAAACAGACTTAGGGCAGAACCAAGAACTGTTAGCACTGAGCTCAGTGAACACTATCCTGGTCAATGAAAAAAGCAGTACTACTACAGAGGAGGGCCAACCCCTCAATGCCGGGTCGGGGAGTCCTAGGGAACTGGAGAGCACATCACCCGTATGGAGGAGAAGCTACAACTGAGCTCCTGAAAGACAGTGGGTACCATGTGGGAATTTGACTAGTTTTGCTAGATACTTCAATTTTTTTTTTTAAGGAAAAAAAAAAATCACGTTTTATGTGAAAATTCTTCATTTCTGAATGATGGCAACTAATTTAAAAAGCTTCTGAAAATAACTGTTGAACAAACAAACCATAAATATAGGCCAGATGCAGTTTATGAGCTGCCAGCTTAAGAACTCACACCCCGGCTGGTGTAGCTCAGTGGATTGAGCGCAGGCTGGGAACCAAAGGGTCCCAGTTCAATTCCCAGTCGGAGCACATGCCTGGGTTGCAGGCCAGGTCCCCAATGAGGGCTGTGTGAGAGGCAACCATACATTGCTCTTTCTCCCTCCCTTCTCCTCTCTCAGAAAATAAATAAATAAAATATATTTTTTAAACAAAGGAAATCCATCTATTAAATTTCTTTAAATTATCTATACGATCAACAGTCAATGTGACAATACACTTAATGGCTCTTCTTTGGTCCATTCAGGATCTGCTTGAACTTAAGGCTTGGGGAAAGAGAAGTTAGCCTTTCTCTTAAAGATACAGTTTAGAGAATAAGCAAGCTAAAGAACTATTCCTCCAAAGTAACTCTCCTGTAGATCACTTTCATTATTGAGCTTCTCATAATCGTGGGGGAGGGGATCATTCTTTCTCTTTCCTTGGAATTCCAATGACTGACAGTAGAGCAGATGATGCTCTTGGGAAGGTGAGGGATGGCATGACCAACGACTTGTGTTTTCTAGGTAAAACTTAGGGTCAGCAATGCACGGCTATCACCCTAGACAAAACAAAGAAGGTAGGTAGGTCCTGAACGCACTGAGCACCTGTTGGCACAGTGCCGCACTGTGCCAGACAGACCCTCAGCAGCTCTGCCATCGGGGACCTTAGTTGAGGAGGTGAAAAGGCCCAAAACAGGAAATGGGAGCAAGTGCATTCACAGAAGCAGGGCAAGGCAACTGTGTCTTTACGAGGTACAAGACGGCCCTGCTGCTGTTTTATAGAAATGATCGTGGTCTGTTATTATCAAAATATTTTCTCTATGAAGAATGAAGAAGCCTACAGTATTTATCTCAATGTTCATTTCTTTGTTTTAAAATATCTTGGAAGAAAAGATTTTAAAATAAATACAGTAAAAAATAAAATCTTAAGATATCCTGAAATGTCTGGTTTACAAAAAGAAAGTCTGTGCCTATCAAAAATAATTCTTATTCTCACTAATAATAAACTAAAGAATTCTGGAACCCAGTAGTCGTTCCCCCAGAAGTTCTGTCTAGCAGGACCACATATTCTTTGTTTTCTACTGACAGACCCAACACACACACACACACACACACAGAGTTTGGCTGGTTAAACATGCTTATAAGCAATTTGGGGTTAAGTCTGTGAACCTTTGTGGCAATAATTCACAAGGGGAAAAAAATCCACAGACTAGAGAGTCATCTTATCTTATCAGTGTGCCCCCCTGGTCACATGGGGACCCAGAGAATTCTGGAAATCCAGTAGTCGCAAAACCTACAACTACTAGGAGACATTTTATTATCATGAATGTTATTCTGATGGTAACGACAGCCCGATCATTGCAAGAAGCATTTTTAAAATTATACTTATTGCTGACTAATATAGTATAGTAAGCAAGATGAGGATTTACTAAAAGTAATTTTACTTCTAAAATTTAACATAATCTTTTCTTTCCTTTGTTAAAAGCACTGTTGCCTATGTTAAAAGCACTTACCTAAAACCAGGAACACCCACCACAGCCAATACTGACCATCAAAATATCCAGGGAAATAAGTGGAAAACTGAAAATTAAAGCAAAACATTTCATAGCAGCTTAGCAGATACGATATCACATTTTAACCTAATGGGCACATAAAACATAAGACTTTATTTCGTACATGAATGCTGTCATTTACCTCTTAAAAATAAATTAAACTATTTTATATATTACTGGTTTGAAATACTTATGACATAAACAAATATATTTACTTTTATGGAAAAGCAATCTTGAAATGACAGCTTTCGGCTTTACTGACTTCTTGTTTTGTAAGTGTTCAAATCTGTTTGGTTTTTAAAATCTTTTCCCACATAACATTGGTCCCTCTAGAAATAAGTTTTAATGATATTTTTACTTTGCTTACCCAGTGCCAAAACCAACTCTTGTCCTCCTTTCTAATGAGCCCTGACTTCATTCCTACTCCTCCAGCCATGCCTTGACCCCGAAAGCCTCCTAATGTACACGGTGGTAATCTCGTCCCTTTGCTGGGGCGGGCGGGGCACAAGATGTCACTCTGGGCAACGGGAACTCAATGCTGCTAATGCTCTCACAGAGAAAAGGAAGAGAAGCAGTAGTTCCCTTTCTGCTACTGAGCACTGCTGTGTCCCTGATGCAGTGCCCTGCACCTCAGGAAGGAGCCAGCATGCTCAACAGAAAAGTCAGCTGTCCCGATGACGTCAACAAAGCACTGATGCCACTAACTTCCTGTTTTCTAAGCCATTCTGAACGAAGTTTTCTGTTACCTTCAAGACAAAACCATCCTAACTGACACAAATTGATTCATTAAATTTAGTTTAAAATTTAGTCATTTTAGATAAAAATCTAGTAAAAGAAAACCCAATAACTTACTTTATCTCTGTTTTCTATTAGAGGTTTTGGTGTTCAAAAATTTAACACAGCTTGAGCATTAAAATACAGTATTTTATTTCTTAATAATATAACAATTAAGATTTAGAGAAAGAATGAAAAACCTCCTTTTTTTTTTTTTTTTTTCAATTTGAAGAACCTCTTTAGGGCTTAGGTTCTTCGCCTAAAGTCCACATTTTAGATGAGTATATATATTAGCTTTCTGAAGGAAAAAACCCGTTAACTTTACCAAACTCTCAAAGGAACCTGGAATCTTAAAAAATGTTAGCAACTTCTTTAGCGTAAGTAAGTTTGATAAACTCCAGTGGTCAGTCAACACCCATTAATTAGTTAATAATGACAATTTATGATGAATACATTGGTTTTATCTACAAAGTTGTCAATAGAAATTAACTTATTTGAAATCAGAAGACACTTTAAGAGACTAGATCTTTTGTAATTTTAAATTACATCATATAATTCTAACTGCTAACTTCCAAACAAATCACTGAAGATATCTCTAATTTACTTTATAGGTAGGACCCCCTAATGGAGTAGCACTTGTTAAGTAGCTTTGACTCCCCAAACATTTTGGCATAACCAGTGATGCTCCTGATGGCCACCCTGGAAGGAGGCAAGGAAGAGAGGGAGGACGCAGGGAGGAGCAGGCGGTGGCGAGACCCTAAATCCAAAGTAATGAAAGGAAGGCCAGCTTTTGACAAGACACCGAAAACACCAAGGCACCTGTATTTTTAATAATAAAACCTTCCTCTTATTATAAAAACAACTAATTTCAGAACAAACACATGTTATAAACTTAAAAACAGAGAAAGCAGATGGTGAAACCCACAGGATAGATGTCCCTGGACCACCACTATTCACTAGATTTGACTGCGAAACTTGTACGCATGAACCAGCTGCAAACTGGTTTAGGCTCAACTTCATGAAACCAGAACAAAGATAAACCAAAAATCATTTTAAATGTTGACATAATGCAAAGAAAGCAAGTGAAACAATCAAACATTCCAAGTTATTCTACTTATCGTTTCTCTCCAGAGCCACTCTCTCCCAGCGCACAACTTACCCGGACGATCAGGATCCACTTAATCAGAGAGAGGCCAAATCCTGAAATGGCCCCATACCTTCCTGCAGCTGAAGTGGTCAGGCAAAAGGACAGGAAAAATCCAATCCAGTTAAAGAGGAATGCCACTGGAAACGCAGAGAGGAGAAAAAGATGTCAAACGTGTCCTGCTACCTGCAGGCAAGAGCGCCCGCTGGCTTGCCCTGTTTGAATGGCTTCCCCGAGGATAAAAGACGGCCCAGCCAGGCCGCCCCCACCCTCACCCCGCACATCCCCAAAGCAAACAAGAAAACGTCCCCTCTGAATTTCAGCTGATACACCACTATGTCTCCAGTTGTTCATGAACAAAGCTGCCCTAACATTCTCCAAATTAGTATACTTATGACTTTACTGTATGTGCTATATACTTCAGTAAATAAATGCTTTAAACATTAAATTATTGCTCCCAAATAATCTGATTCAAGTCATCCAACCTCCTGCTTCTATGAATTTTGACAGCTTATATAACGTCACCTCTAAAAGCATGGCATTTCCTGCATATCTTTTTCATACAACAAATAAAAGAAATAAAACTGCTCACTTTGAAGTGAGGCACATGGAATGATAAATGCAAATAACACCAAGGGGGAAAAATCGCACTGACTTTGATCTGCTAGAAAACAGAAGCTCACAAGACAAAATTCATCAGACAAAGGCACTTAATTTCTATTCACCAGGTTAGGTATGAGTAGGAGCGCGGCTAAGCTCGTGCAAAAACGCTGCCTCCCATAACTGCTTTAGTTATTTATTTTCATATTTTCCATAGATATTCACAGAAGTAGAAGACAAAGAGAAAGGATATTAGAAGTGTACTAAGCTCTGACATTTCAGTAAAAGGCACCAAATAATTACGATGTATTAAAGTATTAGTTCAACCAGTTATTTTAATTCAGTCAGATTCACCCATAATCCAAAGCAGCTTGCTCGTGGGAAGGGGCTCTGTTACGCGCATGTACTTACTGAAAAAAGTTAACATAAAAATCCCATCGTTTCCTATCCTCAGCTGGTCAGCATCATCAAAGTCATCCCGACCCACGAAATCCTCATCCTACACGAAAAGGAAAAAAATAAGGTAAATTCACAATGAATTCTTTCCAGGCAAAGGAAAGACACCTAGAAAAAGGGAAAAGGACAAGAGTAGTCAGTACCGAGGAGAAAATTTACTGCTTTGACTCAATTCAGAACTATGAGTATTATGTTTTTAAAACTTCATTTTGCACCTGAAACTTATATAATGTTATAAAACCTATGTTACCTCAATAAAAAAAAATTTTAAAGAGACTTAAATTCTTTAATTTTTTTTCATTTTATTGCCTAAAAGGAAGATATAATTAGAAGAAAAAACAAATCTTTGTCTCTCCAATTTTCTAAATAAAATATGCTTTTCGTTTTTATAACCCAAGTTCTTTTAATACACTTAAAAAATATAAAAATTTACAAAGTTCCTTTTTTATATATATACCTTAAAAAATGAGAAAATTTACTGACACATTGGCTTAAATTCTAGAATGTCAGTTAACCCAGGCCCTTTGCGGGGCCCCGAATATCAGCAACCCAGGACCTGTCGCGGAGCCACAGCCGAGCAGCTCCGGTGTTTTCTGAGGCGGACAGAGGGAAAGGAGGGTCTCCACCACCCTGACGTGGAAACAGGACACTGCAGGTCCAGAAGGAACTCAGCCTTGACAGACATTGACACCAACATCTGCAACCTACCTTTTAACCAAGGTAGGGATGTGTTGAGCTATTACAGACTAAATGAATATACACATAGAAGTGGTAGACTTGTACACAGTCCAATGAGGGTTCCTTAAATTAAACAAACAAGAAACTTTAAGGGCAGTCAGAACTTGCCCTACACAGAAGAGGGGCTTGGAAATCTACCACGAGCTGCTAACAGGGCTCCCCCTCCCTGGGGGGTGGGAACTAGGAAAAGGGAAGGGTCAGTGGCAGCTTCCATTTCTAACTTAGCACATTTTTTCCATTGTCCAAAATTTTTACAAGAATGTGTTACATATTTTTTAAAATGCTAATACCAAGAATTCTGGCTTCATATTAGCAGGATATATAAGGCTTTTTGCCAAATTAGAAACTAATTCTGTTTTTTGCATGGAAGTAATTTCCGATACAGACAGTCCCCAACTTACGATGGTTTGACTTTCGATTTTCCAGCTATGCGGTGGTGTGAAAGTGATATGCATTGGTAGAAACTGTCTAGGCTAAGCTATGATATTTCTTGGGTAAGTGTATTAAATGTACTTTCAACATACAGGATTTTCAACCTTCAATAGGTTTATCAGGATGTAATCCCACTGAAAGTCGAGAACCGTCTGTAATATTGCAAATGCCTCCTACCAACTGCTGCCAGGTTATTGTTTCTAAAACACCATACTTGTCTTACCATACCCCTGCTCAAAAACTGTGTAGCCCTGGCTAGTGGGCTCAGTTGGTTGGAGCATGATCTCGTAACCAAAAGGTCACAGGTTCAATTCCCAGTCTGGGAACGTACAATCCTCTGTCCAGGCACGGACGGGAGGCAACCAGTCCATGTTTCTCTCACATCAATGTTTTTCTCTCTCCCTTCCTCTCTCTCTAAAACCAATAAAAAAAATGTCCTTCAGTGAGGATAAAAAATGAAAACTTTGAAGGCTTCTGCGTGACCTACACATAATCTAAATGCCTCAGCCTAGCATTCAGGAGATCCTACAACCTACAGATCTGCTCACAAACTCTTTGCTCAAGCAAAACCAGTGACTACATCCACAGAACCTGCCCTGCGCCTGGCTGAATTGACACCTGCTTTCTGGGCTTTTCCCTCTGGACTGCTCTTATTCACCCTCTTCCCACGATCACACAATGAAAAGTCACAGTTCTTACTGTTCACCGTCCCTGTGCTGCTGCTCGGATACGAGTATTTGTGGGCCTTTTCCCCAGCTGGATTTTAAGCTCTTGCTTGGCAGGAACACTGCCTTATACAAAGCTTTCCACACACCCACTGCAAATGCACAGCATGCACTGTGTGAAAGAGTGCTCTGCTCAGGTTCGCTGAATAACAGAACCCTTTAAAGATGCTTCTAAATACAGGAGTGGGCAAAAGTTGGTTTACAACTGTGAGTACACAAAACAGTTTGTTATTCTATTCTTTATTAATTATTTATTTGTATTATAACTGTAAACCTACTTTTGCCTACCTCTGTATGTACAGTTGTGAAATGAAAGTATTCTAAAGAGTTCTGTGATTAGGCAGAGCTAATCTCCTGGTCTATTTCCATAGGTCAGTTGCCATATATTCCAACAGGTCTACAGAGTACCTACAAGGACTCTGGAGTCTAGAGTATCTGGATTTGGCTCTTATCTATGTTATTTATTAGCTACATGACTTTGGGCAAACTACTTAATCGCTCTGAAACTCAGTTTCTGCATCTGTAAAATGAGGATAATATAATCTCTGTCTTGTAAGGTTAGTATGAGTGCTGGAAATAATATACAAAATGCTATATAAAAGCACCAAGCACAGGACCATCACGTTTTTTGTTTCCAATACACGGTAGTTATATTAAGACTGTTTTGTCCTCAGACAGTAAGCTCCACAAGAGTTCTTAGTTTCTCCCTGGAGAACCCACAAGACCTGAATGCACATCACCATGCAGAATCAGCCTAGACTAGACTCACAAACTACTATTCCTGCCAAGCACAGGTTTTAGGAGCTCCACCCCTAGAGGCGTGGTCTGTAAACTGTTCGCTACCCTAAGGCCTGACCTTCTAGGGCCTGTGGCATTGCACTGCCCAGACTGAGCTTCCACTCTTTCTTATCTTTCACTCTAGTTTCTGGCCCAAACTACGGTCTGGAGCCCCTATTGGCCCACATTTCTGCAGACACTATCCTGCTCCCTGTTCTCCTAAGAGCTGGCCCAAGGCCCTACCTGTATCAACTTCAGCCTGGATGAATATTTAAACTGCATCTACATCATTTACAGGTCTGACATCAAGAACCAAGAGTGTTAGCTTCCATCACACTCCACCTGCACTCTCATGAATTAACACCAGGCCAGCTGGGACCTGACTTCACTATGCCCCCCCAGATGGCATAATCTGGACTGCTAGTGGCACGAGGGTCTTCTTAGATGATTGTTAGGACCTTTTTATGAGTTTAATTCCATAAAGTTGCACTTACTATCTCCACAGATCTCTCTAACAGCTATCTGCCCAACACTGAAGATTTAAGTGTGCAGAATCAAGGCAAAGTCAGTGTGTTTCCTACACTGGCTCCTGCTCTGAGGCACTCCGCCATGCCAGGAGACTTGAGAAAGTGCTGGTAGCAGTAAAGAGACAGAAAAAATGAGCTGGCTTGACTAGTGATTTTGTTTGTTTATACCTTTTACCTCATCATCTTCAGGAAGAGATGAGCTTATTATTCCAAAAGAAATTATGCTTGTATTTAAAAATTAGATGTACTTTTACTAATCAGTGCAATCGTAAGTAACAAATCAAACTGGATATGAAAATAAGTTGATTCCCATGGACTTACTCTCCCAGGAACCAAAGGGATGGCAGCTTCAGCCTTGGTCCGCTCGGCCTCATCGTAGGTGGGCAGTGTTGTGGCCACGTTGTAAGACGGGGGCTTTGGAAACCCAGACTCATCTTTGTAGTCAAAATACACTGCGGAACAAGGAGGAGGTCACAATTACCTGACGCCTAGTTACACCGAGGACAGAAAAGCCCCCCACTGACTCTGGCCAGCAAAACCCAGGCGCTGTGACAGCATGTGTAAAATTCAATCAGATGTTACTAACGAGACAGGAGGACTGGTTTCTAAATGTATCTATTTTTCAATTATTTAAATTCCAGACTCTTCGCTCTCCTAAGTGCTTTGAACACTTTTTTCAAAATGGATTCACAAAGGCATTTAATAATAATAGTGGTATAAGAAAAACAAATCTGTATCATGGTTTCCTCCCATTTATAAACATGAAAATCACCTTAGAAGTTAAAATTCGCTTCTCATGGGTTTGTTTTGGTACTTTGATTCTTTCACATTATTTTTTCCATGTATTGTTTTTTATGGCATGCCTAAGGTAACTTGCTCAGTTACAGACCATTATTTATCTGCATTAAATCTTTAATTTCCTCTTCTTAATCTGTATCTTCATTCTCATTGAATTCTATTATAAAAGATTCAGTATTTATTATTAAAGAAAATCTATTTACAAATGGATTAAATTTCTATACAGTTTTTGAAAAAAAAAGAATTTTGGAAGAAATTCCTACGGTTCATCAGATTAACATTTTTCTTTTTTTCTTCTTGGGTTAATTGCAATTAACTTTCAATTTTACTATAATTTGATAAAATTATTGAAATTATCAATCAATATAATCATCTCATTAACAGAAAAAATTCTATTCTCTTCACATGGGCAGAAAAGGTATATGATAAAATTCAATATCTACTAACAAAAAAACACTTAGCAAATTAGGAATTAAAAAAATACTTCCTTAATCTGATCACAAGTCTTTGAAAAACCTAGGGTAAATGTCATAATTAATGGTAAATTTTTTAAAGCCTTCCACCCCAAGAAAAGAGAATTAGATAAAATGCCCCCTATCAAACTTTAATCAAACATTGCCTCAAAGGTCTAGTAGATACAATATGGCAAGAAAAGGAAATGTAAGAATTGGAAAGGAAGAAATAACTGTCCCTAATCATGGATGACGTCATTATATACACAGAAAACCCACGAGTATCTACAGACAAGCTACTGAAATATAAGAATTTAGCAAAGTCTCTGAATACCTAGTTAACAAACTATCAATTGTATTCTCATACACCAGCAACAAAAAGAAAATAAATTATATATGTAACATTTATAACAGCACCAAATTATCCTGACTATCTAGGAATAAATCTAACAAAAAACATGCAAGACCTCTATGTTGAAACTTACAAAATATTATTGAGGAAAATTAAAAGGGATCTTAATAAATGGAGAGATATGTCATCCCTTCAAACTGACCCACAGAGTCGATGGAATCCCAACCGACAAACTGATTCTAAAATGTACACAGCCAAGAAGAGCCAAAGCAATCTTAAAGAACAAAAAGGTTCAAGGATCTACGTTAGATATCGAGGTTACAGAGCTCCACAAACTAAGACAGTGGGGCACAAGCACAAAGATAAAGAAAATAGACCAAAGAAGAGAATACTAAGTCCAGAAACAGACCCCCACATACATGGTCACCTATACTATGACAAAGACCACACTGTGGCATAATGGAGAAAGAATGGTTTTTCAAGAAATGATGCTGGGCCAACTGGATACCCATTTGGAAAAACAACTTAATCTTAACTGCTACCCCGCTATACAGAAAAAATAACTCCAGATAGAATGCAGATCTAAATGGAAAAAATAAAATATCAAAGCTTTTAGAAGAAAATATAGGAAAAGGTATTATTGAAACTAAAGCTGCCACCTAACCCAATTTAACAAACTTGGCTTTTTCCATGTCAAAATCTCACACACACACACACACACACACACACACACGTATACATACACACACATGAATGTATATATTATAAAATATTCCATAAATAACTTCCTATAAAATGTTTTGGTTTTAATCAAATCATACTAAAGTCACACTGGAAAGAAAAATGCAAGTTGAATTAGCCCACTGTCACAGTAATTTTTAATATACGAATAAAACTGATATCTACTACCTTCAAAGTTGAAAAAACCAAGACCATTTTTATTTCCTTATTTCAAAAGATTTTTTACAAATGGAATCTAGCCCTTACTGGTGTGGCTCAGTGGGTTGGGCATCGTCCCACAAACTGAAAGGTCACGTGTTCGATTCCCAGTCAGGGCACAAGCCTGGGCTGCAGGCCAGGTCCCCGGCTGGGGGTGTGTGAGAGGCAACCGATGACTTTTTCTCTCGCACATCCATGTTTCTCTCCCTCCCTTCCCCGCTTTCTAAAAATAAATAAATAAAGTCTTTTAAGAAATCGAATCCATCCTTACAGATCTCATAAAATGTTAAGTTTCCACGAAAAATTTAATGACAATCTTTTCAAGTTTATTTAGTACACTCAGAACCAAAAAAAAACCAGTATTTGTTAGACTGTTCAAATTCATACATCACAAATTAAAATACAGAAAGTGAATATACACAACAACTGTGACCCCCCTAACGTGTGCTGCATTCTGTTTCTCATTTTCTCATAAATGGACAATAAGTACACACAGTAAACATTTATCTAAAAAAAAATCCGTGCCCGGCTGGTGTAGCTCAGTGGATTGAGCACGGGCTGGGAACCAGAGGGTCCCGGTTCGATTCCCAGTCAGGGCACATGCCTGGGTTGCGGGCCAGGTCCCCAGTGAGGGCCATGTGAGAGGCAACTGTACATTGCTCTTTCTCTCTCCCTTTTCCTCTCTCTGAAAATAAATAAATAAAATCTTAAAAAAAAAAAATCCGTGTTAATTTAATAAAGGGGAGAAGGCTATTTAAGCCATTTTAGAGATTTCTTTTTAAAAAAGTAAAAAAATGGAAAACCCTAGTTCATAAATAATAAAAAAATTAACGGTCTTGAGTATCTTGTGATCTCGAAAAACCTATTTTTTTTTTAAGGTCTCTGTATAGTCAGATAAAATGCCACAAAACCCAAAGACTTTATTCAAGAGAGAGTTCTTCAGACCTTATTCTATAGTTTACCTTTCCTTTACACCCAATCTTAAGGAGTTCTGGCCCTGGCTGGTGTAGCTCAGTGGACTGAGTGCGGGCCTGGGAACCAAAGGGTTGCTGGTTCGATTCCCAGTCAGGGCACAGGCCAGATCCCTAGTTGGGGACATGCGAGAAGCAACCACACATTGATGTTTCTCTCCTCTCTTTCTCCCTCTCTTCTCCTCTGTCTAAAAATAAATAAATAAAATATTAAAAAAGAAAAAGAAAAAAGTAGTTCTGTTATCTGCTGTTAGGCCCACAGTAAGATGAAAGAAAACAAGAGAAAGGAGGAGAGGACCGCATGGTGACAGCAAAATGAGACGTGATCTCCCGCATGTGGGGGTGGGGTGCGGGGCTGGGGCTGGATTCTTGACTCAAAAAGTTCTACAAACCTCAGTGAATCAAAGCATCACTACAGTACAGAACAGAATACCTTCCAGAGACTGTTTCTGTTGTAATCCCTAAATCATAAAGAAAATTTCAAACCAAGAACAATATATTTCAGTGAGTAAGGGAAAGAAGAGGTTGAGAAAGATTTCTATCCACAATGGTACACCTTTTCACACAGAGTAGAAATTAAGATATTCAGGAAAAACTACCTATCAATATAAAGGACACTTATCATTAATAAAACAGGAACCCAATTTCTTATTAATCAGTTGAAATTTCTACTAATGCACTTAATGGAAGACCAGTACTGATGGTCTAGGCAGAGATGACTGCATAGGAAACAGTTGCCGTCTTAATTTAAATCCACGAGACACCTTACAATTCTTCCAAAACCGTAAGTGAGCATTGTTAGTTTCAGGTACCTACAAATAAAAGCAACTTAACTAATACAAGAAGACAGAGTTCAGAATTTGAAGCCAGAGTAAAGGTGAGAAATTTTCTAAATTCCTCCTAATTCTAATGGCAGCCTCAGGGCCACAGAGACTACCAATAGATTTTTTTTTAGTCCTTACTCGAGGATCTGTTGGTTTGAGAGGGAGAGAAGGGGGTGGGGGAAGGAGGGGGGAGAGAGAGAGAAACACTGACGTGAGAGAAACATCGACTGGTTGCCTACCCGCACATGCCCTCACTGGGGATGGAACCCACCACCTAGGCATGTGCCCTGACCAGGAATCAAGGCCACAGCATTTTGGTGCATGGGATGACATTCCAATCAACTGAGCCACCTGGCCAGGGCGAGACGACCAATAGATGTAACCTCACATCGAACGACAACAGCTGCTTGCAGGGCTGTTTGAAAAGCATTCCGAGGCTATCCGGTACGAATGCTGCCTTCACTTTGCCTACCCACCCTGGGAGGAGGTTGAGTTCAGCTGTGGCACCACGGGCCACGGACTTGCCACTCTGCCTCAGTTCTGTTTTAGAGAATATGAAAGAGGTTTCATTAAAACTGGTCAACTTTTAGCAATTAAAGCAGAACTAGTTATCAGGAAGCTCTAGTTACCAAAAGTCCTCAGCTATTGAGATTTTTTCTTCTTCCCCATCCCTCTATACATATACATGAAAATTAAAAAGATAATCTGGCATAATACGGGAAGATGAAGGGAAAATTAAGGAGGATTTAAACCATGAGGAACATTTAAATTATGAGGAACAGAATGAAAGAGTTAGGAGACTTCTAGTTTGTTTGTTTTTTAAGGATTTACTAGCATAAAAAAATGTAACATACTGTATTCTATACCATAGGTACTAAAATCACAAGCAGCAAAAAGAGCTAATGAGGAAACTACAAAAAGAACAAAAATCCGGTGATCACCTGGTCCCCGAATTCCTACTTCTTTTATATTGAGTCTGTTGGAACGAAATTTGAATCCATAAAAAAGCTACATTGCAATGGGGTTTGACCTGTTTTTCTAAACAGTAAAATGAGTTTTTTCACCTCGGGCCATAAACTAACTATAATGTGAAAGACTACTTAAGGAAAGCTGAAGCAAAGGTAAATAAATACCAATAAACACACACTAGACCGAGGCCTGTGGCTAGGCGCGCTCCCGAGCTCAGCGGCCGCCTCCCCGGCACCTACCTGCGCTCTCCGCAGAGATGCTGCTGTACGGAGGAGGAGCATCACCTGCAACCTGTTCCGGCTCTCCAGGCTCTTCCTCATTCTGCAACTAAATAAAAATGTCATGTTTTAATGCAAGATCAAAGCCAGTTAAAACAGAAGAACCTGAAAACTGGAAACTACCTTTCTGGAAAGGTAGTTGGCAATGTCTTTCAAAAGTCTTAAAAAGTGCAGATCCTTTACAAAGTATTCTACTACCAGGAATTTATCCTAAGGAAATAATCAGGCAGAGGCAAAAAGGTACAGATATTCAGGGTTGGGCAAAAGCAGGTTTCTGAGTGCGCGGAACACAGACTTTGTTCTTGCATTATTATTTATTAATTATTGTATTGTTTTTTTATACAAAGAACTGTAAACTTACTTTATTCCACCCTGCAAATGTCAAGCAGCAAAAATTGGAGACAACCTAAATTCCAATCATGGGAAACATTAAATAAATTAGAGATCATCTCACAAAAGCCTACTAAGCAGACTAAAAATGAAAATGAAGAAAATCTGACGACTTGAAAAGGTGGATAATCATGCTACACTGTTACATGAAAAAAAGCTAAACTTACCAAACAGTATGCACCATACAATTTGGTTTTGAAAGGCCAAATATATATAATGGAAAGAAGATCTAGAATGATAGACATCTACAGTTTACAGTTTATCTTCGGGTGGTGTGATCATAGGGACTTTAAAAAATTTTTTATGTATGTTCTCAGTTTTTGTAATGAACATTTATCACTTGTATAAGTCTTAAGTTACAAAAATAATCTGATAATAATATGTTAAGACAAAGACAAATCACAGCAAACTAAGGTTCACCGTTATATTCAGTTCATGCATAGAAATTAGATCTTAAATTGAGACATTTACAAAAAGATAAAATTCTTCCTAATTCTACATATAACCTCTGTCAACACATCTCAGCAATGTTCTCACCAGTCAAATCTACAGCTTCAGTGACTTCCTGTAACTCACACTGGAAGTGTGTCTTCCGTCCATTGCCCACGTGGCTGGTCTACTGGATTCATCTTCACAGAACAAAAACACCTGGCTGAGTTTTTCCAGTGCAACAACAGACTACAGCTCATTTAAAAGATGAACTGGTTGAGGATGGGAATCACTTTGTAAAGTAACAGAGTACTCGCTGGGGGTCTGGGTCCTGGCTGTGTACCATCATAATACACACAGTCTACTGAGCCGCTTACAAAACACGCCACCTCTAAACCATCTGCTACAAAGGACTCCACCTTGAATTCAGAGAGAGAAACAGACAGCCTGACCTCTCATGCCATGAAGTAGAGCTCCATAATTCATTACATTTTAACCAAGCACCTCAGTCTCCAATCCCTATGCTACTCAAAATTGAAAGCCAATGAAACTTTTCTGATTAATGCTGCAAGGCATTCAATTTCAAATGAATTCCTGTGCCGAATTTCGATAAACATCTACCACCTGATTACATTTTTAAAACCCTTGTAATCTAATGTTAAACTTAAAGCATTCCCAAAATTATTTCGACCTAAGGTGAATTTTCCTTTTGTTGACGGGAGAGACCTGGTTCTTCTTGCTGATGCGTGTAAAGAATTACAGATCAGCATATCTATTAGCGTGAAATCAGTTTATTAGTGACCTGTTCCCATGGAAGAGAATGGGACTGGGTAGAGTCGGGGGTGAAAGGCAAAGTTTCAGGGGAAAGTAGGACGGCAAAAGTAAGAGCAGCCGAAGACCATGGCGAGCCCCTGGGCAGCCTGAGGCCAGGTGGCCAGAGGCCCAGTGGCCCTGGAGCCAAGAGCACCAAGAATGCCCCGAGCCCCCAGAGCAAGAGAGAGAGTCCTTTGTTCTCAGGATTTACATAGTTGGTGGGATAAGAGAAAAAGTTACATACTGATTAACGGGTACATGTGGTACGTGTGGGGATCTGTTAGCCCAAATCCTTATCTTGCTCCAGACTCCATTTGTTCATCTTGTTGTAAAACAAATATGTGACAGGGGACAGTTAATTAAAATTGGGGCGCTTCCTAGAGTAATTTATGGGCTCATCTGCAAGCCTCAAGGACTCCCTTGTAAAACAGATAGTGACCAGAGGTAGGCAATTAACTGAGTTGTTTTACAGGCTTCTTCCCTGGGCACCATGGACCCTCTCCCGCATTCCAGGCCTTGGGATGAAAGCACAGTTTCAAGGCTTTCTTCCCAGATAGTGGAAACGCTACATAGAATTTCAAGGACTTCCCTTCTTCCTTGCTAACATAGTGTTTCTTGTGATGTTGGAACACCTGGCCACCTGGCAGTGTTATCGGACCAGACTCAGGACTGCTGAGTTAGCAAGTGAGACGTGTCTCTTTCCTCCTCCCTGCCTCGGTTTACTATTCATTCTACTTAATTGGTAAAAAGGCATTTCCTGGCAATCAGGGTGCTAGACGCTGGCCAGTAACGATATTGTAGTCTCGGAGTTCTTCCTATGCTGTCTCCTGCCTCACTTTTAAAGGAAGACGTGGGCAAAAGGGCTGTAGTAAAGCCAATGTTCGGAGGACACTAAATCAGTCAATTACTTAAATAGAGTTCCCGAGGCCAGGTTCACTCGGAATACTTTTAACATTATCTAAAGCTCTGGAGTGGGTATTATTCTCGGCCTACTCCCACCTAACCATTCCTGGGCCCTGGGAAAGTCGCCAAGAGAAGGGCCTGCTGCAGAAACACAGGCAAAATGTTGCCTTAATTATACTGTAGCTAGTGATGGTTTTTAAACCTGGCTTTGCTATCTTTGACCTGTTTTATATTTCCTGAGCTCGGTCAAATAATCATGTTGCCTCTGCATAATTTAGGTTTTGGAAAGCAAGCATGACAATTCTAAGAAATACAGAGGTCCAAAGAATAACAAGGTCTGATATGCCAGTATCTACAGACAGGCTGCCTGTTTCCTAGCAACCTGGAAATGAGAAATTTGATCATCCCACACCAGGGTAACAGATAACAGAGCAAAGAAATTCCAACCGTCTCAGAAACCCCCATTTTCTCTTTGGTGAGCAAAAAAGAAACATTTACATGTGACATTTTTTGCTCCATAAAAATTTACCCCTTTAGAATCATGTACTAATATCATTTCCAACTAAAAACAAAAACAGCGAAAAACACCCACTCTGACTACATACTGGGAAGGGCCCAGGACTTCACTGTCCAGGTTTGTTTTTGTAACGGTGCTAAGTTTAGGCTCCATCAAGAGAGGTGTTTAAAATACAACAATGTAGGAGGGAAAGAGACCTCTCCTTCAAGAAGTATTTAGTGACCACCATCTGCTGAACAACCGAATCCCCAAGTATACATCTCTTTACACTTTGGGGGCACCCAAGGCCATGATTTTGACCGTCAGCCAAACAAGTCAGGTACACTAACGAGGGGGGGCATGTGCACTAGAACTGGGGGGGGGGGGGGGTACTTGGTGCACTCCTCTCCTCAACAGCCCTGGGGATCGGATCTTCAGCCTCTCCCCTGGGGCCCTCTCAGGAAAGAGGCAGCATTGTCACTTTGGAGCTGGGGTTGGAAAGACGCCCAGTCTCCTGCATCAACTGGGTCAGTGGGAGACTGAGTGCGACCCACCTGTCACAGAGCCCTGGCTGCAGGGGACAATGTGAGAGGCAGGACTGACAGCGGTGGTCCTCCTGCTCTTTCCCTATGCTGTGCCGTTAGCTGGGGGATCCTGGTAGTGTGTAACTGTGACAGGTAAGAAACACCAGGTGGGGGCTGGATTCTTTCATCACTTTTTTTTTTAACAATTCTGACCCACTTTACTTATCTCTGAATAAGTAAAACTGGCTTTTTTCCAAAAAGAATTATAGCATTACCTATGTCTGCTATGCAAAGTACTACATTTAGTACAGAACTGCCTACAGTTACCTGTATCTCCATTGCTGAGATAGGAAGAACCCAGCAATCTGAAAATTCAGACGGGCTTCCCTCTATCACACCCCAGGCTGTGCCTCACTCCCACTTTCCTGATGCTCCTTCTATACTCTGAGCAGACTCCGTCACGGCGCCCCAGAAGAACCCCAGGGCTTTAGATCTATCACAATCTGCTGTCATGCCTCTTGGCCTCAATCACCCTCAATTTATTGTTTAATATTTACCTACAAATATGTGGTAATAATGTTCTGCCCTTTAGACACAGCCTATGAAATACAGCACATCTAAAATAACGGATGTCTTCCTCTTACTACATCCCTCCGCAGCCTGTCTGTACTGTTGCCATTATAAACAAATATATGATGTTTTAGCTAAACCATAATCTCCCACATAGAAATCACTCGTAACTCTAGTTACTAATAGAAACAAACTTGAATTTAAGAAGTTTAAAGACACATATCCTACAGGTTTCTTATTTGAGGTCCCGCCCCAGCAGGACGACTTCCTCACTACTCTCCCTCTAAGTAGTTCTAAAGATAATCTTCAGTTTAGAAATGAGCTATTTTTAAGCAACAGCAGAGCCAGGGCTAGGACTAGACCTAAGTAAGGAGCAACATTTACAACTGCACCAATGGCAGTACCTACAGGCACTTAAAAGTTTTTATTAGACTTTCTCTGTTTACTAATAGGATGACAAACCAGAAACACCCTACTAAACAACAAAGAGGAAAAAACCATAAATCCTTATATACAAGAAGAGGTATCACAACATACCACGTAATTTACACGAACACAACAAGCACGTGGAAACCCAAAACCCCATGAAGTACAAGTATTTGTGTACCACTCTTTACTTTTTCCTTTGGTTGAGTCCTATTTGAACAGCAAGAAAATGCTAAGTTATTTTTAGTTGTATTTTTTTCCATTAAATGTACTGGGAAGACACCGGTTAATAAAACCATACAGGTTTCAAGTGTACAAAATTCTCCTAAGTTTTAAATCCCTCCTTTAAGTGATTATCAGTAAGTCTCAAAAAATCCTGGACAAAAGCCTAAACCCTAGCTTTATGTTATTTAACCACTTCTAATTTTAGAGTTAATTTATAAACCTTTTACCTTAAAATGTAATTTTTAAGGCTCTCATTACCAACCCACTACTTCTGCATACTCTTTAAATCCTACCAAATGAGACAGTGTAATTACCAGAAAGTAAACAGCACATTTATTCAGCCCTGGCTCTGCCACAAACAACTGAGTGGGCTACCTCACTCTGCTGCTCAGAAACGGCCAACGTTTGTGAGGACTGTACAATTTCTATTATATCATGTAGACGACTGTACAATTTCTATTATATCATGTAGACGGCAGATTTTTAACTGCATATTTACTATAAATTGTGTTATTCTAACATCACCAAAATTCTTCACATTCAAGAACAGCCCTCTATTAACTGTTATTAATCAGGGGATGACATTTAATATAAGGTAAATAATTCTGACAAAGAGAATCTCAACAATAAAAAGACTACGTAATTTTAAAAAGGGTAAAAAACTTAATAGAAGATATATACATGGCAGTATACACAAGATCCTCAACATCATTAGTAATCGGAGAAATGCAAATCAAAACCATGAGATACCACTTCACACCCACTAATATGGCCATAAAAAATTAAAAAGTAAAATAACAAGCAGTGTTGAGTATGCGGAGAAAGCGGAGGAACCCTTCTACACTACGGGTGGGAACGTAAAGTGGTGCAGCCACTGTGGGAAAGTTTAGCAGTTCCTCCAAAAAGGCTAACCAGAGTTACAAACAGACCCAGCACTCACACTACGAATTACACACCTAAGAGAACTGAAAAGCAATTTTCACAGAAAAACACACGTGCATGTTCACAGAAGCATTATTTGTAATAGGCAAAGTGTACGTGACCTGACAGATGGGCACACAGAATAAGGCACACCCGTAGGAAAGGACAGAGAGGAACAGTCGCCCCATCTGAAAAGGACGAGGCGGGGACACATGCTACGCCGCAGGTGACACTCGGAACACTGTGCCAAGCAAAAGGAGCCAGTCACAAAACCCACACGCTACTGTGAGATTCTATTTCTAACAGATGTTCAGAAAAGGCATCCAACGGAGACAGAGAGTAGATCAGCGGTTGCCAGGTGCCCAAGGAGAAAAGAAGGGAGAGTGACAGCTACATCCAATGTAAATGCTACGTTGGGACGCAAGCTTTCCACTCTCTCCACTGCCTTTCTGCTGCCATAGCTCACATGGACCTTCCCCCGGGGCAGTCAGAAATCTGAATATTTCATTCAGTGAAATTTGACCAGGCGCTACTACATACCAGGATCACACCAGCCTGTGACTGTTTCTCCTTAATGTTTCTGAAAGGACACTTCCATTTTTCATTCATTTACTAGAAAGACTGGTTGTTATTTTAAGCCATGATAGTATTATTTAGGCTGATAATTTTGGATATTAAAAATGTAATTTGATGAGATTTGTTAAATGCTTCATGTACAATTATTAGGATCAACATCTGTCAACAAGGTCAGATAATTTTTTCATTAACTCTGTTGGCAGAGGCACTACTCCTGTATGCCACTGTGGTAAAATCGCAAAGGAAGTAGCATCTGAGGTACACATGTTACATATAGGACCACCATGCAGACCTCACACGCCAGTGAGAGATGATCCTGGGGGGGCCGCCTGAAAGGGCACCTGAAGGGAGCTCTGCACTCTTCCTTGATTTGGGGGCTAGTTAATGTGTTTTCAGCTTGGGAAAATTTACTGAGCTGTACATTCATAATCCGTGTATGTTTCTGTATAGAAATCGTACTTCCCTGAGGACTCAGGAAAGGGGGAAAGGAGCCTGTCAGAGAGTTAGTGACGCAGACCGTGAGCTCTGCAGACTGGGGCCTTTGCACGTTTATGGCTACACTCACCCCGGCACTGAGAGCGGGAGCCACGTCACAGACACCTGCTTAGCGCATGCTGACTAAAGCAGGATGTGGAACTCTGACAGAAAACTACCCGAAGAAGTGGCAGCTCATCTTAATGCCATCTTAACTGACCAGTTCACATTTATTAAAAACCACCAACTGGCACATCCCAAAAATGGAATATTCTACACTAAAAAAGACAATGAAGTCAAATGTACAAACACTGAAAGTAGTGGGGACATGCCTACAGCCCAGGGATGTGTGCTGACTGCATGCGGCCTGCTTGGCTTTGCTAGACCATGAGCTACCAGAGCTCTGTCCGGCTGAGAAGTTCCAGAGCTTTGCTTCTTGCTGCTGCTGCTGCTGCAGCAGGGGGGTCCAACCTGCCGCCCAGGATGGCTGTGCATGCGGCCCAGCACAAAATCATAAATTTACTTAAAACATTATGAGATCTGTGTGTGTGTGATTATGTGTTGCAATGATTTAGTGTGTGGTTCCTCTTCCAGTGTGGCGCAGACACCAAAATGTTGGACACCCTCGGCAGAACATGATAGGGCAGAGATTATGGTGGGACAAGCATTCTATTCAATAGAGTCTGCCCTAATTTAGGCCTGGTCATGAGGTCTCCTTCTCCTGCAAGAACAGAGAGCCACGAGGGAAATGCAGTAGGCATTTTGTACTGTTCCCTCCACCTCGCCATCACCGATGTTCCATTCTGCAAAGGTTTAGCTGCTGAGAGAACTTACCACCACTCAGTGGTCACGGCAGACCACGACTGACATGGGCTCTGAGGACACAACAGTGAACGTGGCTGGTGTCTTTGACCTCGCCAAGTCTGGTCCTTAGCCAAAAAGGACAATCAAAAACAGTAATTACAACAGCTACAATTATAATGCTCCAGTTAAACACACACACTTGCCTCTTATCCCTTCCAAAACCCTCTTAAATGTACATGCTAGTAAAGTTTTGTTAATTTTAAGGCAAAATTTAAAAAACCCCGTTTCTCTCACACAACTGTTGTTTCTCTCCCTCCCTTCCCCTCTAAGAATAAATAAATTAAATCTTTCTTAAAAAATTAAATAAAATTAAAAATCAATCAAAAATTGAGCTATGTCAAAAGGACATGGGTGCCAACTGAAAGAGTTCCCACTGGCCAAAGCTGGAAAAATGTGGACAACAAAATAGAGTAGTTTGGGACTGTAATCCAAAGAATACAATAGAGAGGTCAATGCTGATATCACTGAATAAATAAATTAATGAAGGAGACAAATGTCCCATGCAGAAAATTTCCAAATAATTCACATAGATACTCGCCCCTCGATGAGGTGGTGGAGTGTAACTCCCCACCCCTTAAGGGGGATTGTGCATAGTGAGTTCCTTCCAAAGAGTGCAGTATGGAAAGGCTGGCGGCGGGGGCTGTCACAGCTGAGAAACCCGACAGACACCACTCCAATCCGGCCACCTCGGCCAATGTCAACAGTGGTAAGTCATGCCGACCGCATGTGTTCTTGACAAGATGTGATGAAAATGGCACTTTGCGTCTGTTGTCTTCTGCCCCCAAACCCACGACTCCCATCTAATCATGAGGAAAGCATCAGACAGGTCCCAACTGAGGGACACTATACAAATACGTGCCCAATACTCCTGGATCAAAACCAGGGAAAACCTGAGAAACATCACAGCCGAGAAGAGCCAGAGAGCTGTGACGACTAAGTGCGATGTGGTAACCTGTGTGGGATCCTGGAACAGAGGAAGGAAGTTAGATAAAAACAGAAAATCTAAATAAAGTGTGGACTTCAGTTAATGCTGTGTCAGTATCAGTTCATTCACGGTCACAAATATACCACATGGATGTAACATGTTCACAGGGGAAACGAGTCCAGGGCGTATGAAAACTGTACTGTCTTCTCAATGTTTCTGAAATTCTAAAAACATTTCAAAAAGTGAAGTATATTTTAAAAAGTAAAAATTTTAAAAATATACAGGATCCAACACAAATAACACCCCCTTTTTATTACAAAATCTTTTATTACAAAATCATAAGCATGTAATTCTGTGACATAACAAGATCACAACCAAGCACACCATATGACATTTTAGATGAAATGTTCGAATTAAAAGTATTGATTATTACACCGATATTATTACCCCACCAACCACACTCAAGCAGGCCTGACTTCTGCTGGTCCCTGTGTTTTGAAGCAAAGAAAAAAGCCCAAAGAATGCACACCGAATGCGAGGGAAGGGAAACCAAGTTCTCCTTTACCAAGTTACTGTTGGACTCTAGCATATGAAGAATGGATCTGTTTACTATTGCACAAGAAATGTTGCATTTTAAATGCCATGTTTAAGCACTGAATGATAAAAATGAAATTGTTATTAAACAGAACCACTCCCTGAACCTTTGAGTTTCTATTAATAAACGATCCTATCTCCGGAAAGGCCTGCAGATCACATTCAAGCTTCTGACTAACTACTAGTAGTACTGCAATACATGAATTTAAAGGAAAAACTGTCAAAGATTATACTAAATTGCTGGGCGGGGTATATACAAATATATAGGTGAAAATAACTTCTTTAGTCAGGAAATATTCTGCTAGATACATTCTTAAAATCAATCAGTATTTAGAGCTAGTACTTAGAACTTTTAATATAAATTGTGTTATTCGGAAAAAATAAGTCAGCCCCATTGTAGCGGCCAGATGTGCTAAGCGATGCTGGATGGCACGCCTGGCAAGGCAGCCATCATACTGTGCTTCCACCTGGACAGCCCCTGGTGGCAACTGTAACCGGATTATGTTAAAAAAAAATACAACAGGAGAATGTAAATTTGATGTATGATATTTTTTACCAAGTGCCGAGGCATACTGGCAAAAATGACTTGAGAATAAAGGTAAGACTACTACTGAGTGGATTTACAGCATCCATCTCTAATTAAAGTGTTAAAAGCCGCTTTATCTAAATGGGCATCACCCACTATTACTACAAGAATATTGCTCCACTAAAGTGTATTTGTTCAAAGGCAACATAAGAATAAATCATTGAGATAACAAAGTAATTATTTCAAAGCCCTAGGAACGAATAAATTAGAAGATGTCACTTGAATCTCTTCAAGCCTTTTTCTTTTATAAAAATACAAAATCACTATCATGGTGGGATTTATTTTACAATATAGTTTAATGTAAAATAATGTAATATAACTGGTGTGCAGGATAAAGTTATGTGCAGACAAACTAGATTTCCCACAGCACCTCAACCGGGCCTTGACTTCTACCCACACCAGGGAGCTCTGCCCTGTTTCCAGGGCCAAGGCAGAATCATTACACCAATCACATCTCCCTAACAAGTGGTTGAGCAGTAGGACCAGGCGAGAAAATAAGAAAGGATCAAAGCAATGCATCGCTGCTGCAAAAACAACACGGCTCACCAAGAGTGAAACCCAGAGGACAGTGAGACCTGCTGCTCCAGCCACTCACTAATCCCGTTTCTCTATCAGCAACAGCCTGCAGAAGTGCTCTCGTCATGTATTTCTCATGTGACAGTATCTGCTTAAAACATCGTACTACTATTTTTAGAGTCACACATAGAAATATGTATCAATAAATGTTATCATTTCTGGATTTGCTTCAAAATGGTGGCAAGTATAAAGGAAACATTTGTTGCTAACTGCTGAATATAAGAGATGGATGCATAAGGGTTCTTATAGTATATTTTTGTATATATTTTAAACTTTTACAGTAAAAGTTAAAAATGCAAATGTTAGCAAATTACTACGACTCGATAACAAAAAGCAAACAACCCAATTAAAAAATGGGCACAGGAGTTAAATACACATTTCTCCAAGACAAACAAATGGCCAATAAGCACATTAAAAAGACGGTCAATAGCACTAATCACTAGGGAAATGCAAACCAAAACCATAATGAGATATCATTTCGCACCCATTAGGGTAACTTTATCAAAAAGAAAAACAGAAAATAACAAGAGTTGATGCGTATGTGAAAAAGCTGGAGCCCTTAGGCACTGCTGTTGGGGATGTAAAATGATGCACTCCTATGGAAAACGACAATGGCAGGTCCTCAAAACTCAAAAATAGCATTACCATATAAACCAGCAGGTCACTTCTGAGCGCATATCCAGAGTTTAAAGCAGGCACTCAAGGGACTTGTACGCCCATGTTCACGGCAGCATTACTTACAGCCATGAAAAGATGAAAGGAAAGAAAAGGTTGAAAGCACCCCAAGTGTCCATCTATGGAGAATGGATAAACAAAGTACTGCATACACGTACAATGGAATATTACTCAGCCTTAAGACAGAAGGAAATTCTGATACATGCTGTAATATGGACCAACCATGAAGACATTATGCCAGTCACAAAAGGACAAATGCTCTCTGACTCCACATAAGGAGGTGCTTAGAGTAGCCAACTTCATGGACAGCAAGTAGAACGTGGCTGCCAGGGGCTGGAGAAGGAAATGGGAGTCATCATTTCTAATGCGCACATAGTCTCAGTCGGGGAAGAAGAGAAAGTCCTGGGCACGGATGGTGGCGATGGCTGCCCAACAATGTGAATGTATTAGATGGCACTAAACAGACTATACACTTAAAAAATGGTTAAAATGGTAAATTTTAGCCCCGGCTGGTGTAGCTCAGTGGATTGAGCGCGGGCCGGGAACCAGACGGTGCTGATTTGATTCCCAGTTGGGGCACATGCCTGGGTTGCGGGCCAGGTCCCCAGTGAGGGCCGTGTGAGAGGCAACCATACATTGCTGTTTCTCCCTCCCTTCTCCTCTCTCTGAAAATAAATAAATAAAATCTTAAAACAAACAAACCAAAAAAAAATTAAATAAATAAATAAATAAATAAATAAAATGGTAAATTTTATATACAGATACATACCACGATTTTTTAAACTCTTAAAGAAATCATTCTACCCAGCTTCTCAATGTTTTTACAAATGTTTTCTTTGATCATTGTCCATATAGGTCACAAAAACAGCAAAATAACCTTAAAATCTTGATATAACATTCTGAGGGGCATTGCGTTATATAATTATAATAACTTTTGAAACTAGAAAAATTAAACCCCATGGGCACTATTTGGCCCTTCCTTCAGGATCCTGACTGCATCTGAACATGAATTATGGTTTGGCCTACCAGAGATGAAATTCTTTCCCTTCTTCCACAATCCTGAGCCCTTACCCAAAAAGACGCCATTCCTACAGCGGCTCCACTAGGTCATCAAACACAAGACCAACGTATCAGCGATGCTCACAAGCAGGCAAGTTCTTCTGCAGGCAAGGAGTCAAGTCTAAAGCGAAACATTCTGCAGTCTACTTTTAAACCTACGTGGCAGTGTCATAACTGCCCATTTATACTGGATTCAAATCCAAATTTCTCAAAACATTTCAGGAAGTATTTGGCAAAATTCATGGTATAGGCAAAGATCTATTCCAGTGAGGCAAAGAGGGCTTGAAATGGATGAACAGAAATAAATGCAGCACTCAGGTATCTCCACAATGGGCTGACCTAGACGTCTCTCAACAGTGCTTCAGAATGTCTGGACACGCAGTCCCGGGGTCAACATGCAAAAGGTGGGGAGGGTGCAAACTGCAGGAGGCTGCGAGCCCAGCCTTTCCATGCAGTCTGTCATGATGCTAAACTCAAGCTGTGTACATGCTGCACTACCAACGAAAAGACTTTTAAGGAGAAAATTCTGTTTGCCTTTATGAGTGAATCATACAGTTTTCGGTGCATTTACTTCAATAGAAGACAAGCTCAATTTGATTAAACAGATCAAACAGAAGTCAGGACAGTCTTCTGTAACAACCAAAGAGTATCATGCTTCTATTAAGTTGCCCAGATAATTCACCATCTTATAATTCAAAAAATATATATATATTTAAATATATATATTCCCTGACCAAGCACTTCCACATCTAGAAATTTATAATAAGGAAACAGATGGAGATGGATGTAAAAGAACTACAGTGAATGAAAAAAAATTTAAACATCCTTAGTGACCAACAATGGGCAACTGGTTAAATTATGGTGTAGCCATACAATTACACACTATACAGACATAAAAACGTGAACCCATCTTATTACATTGTGTGCCTCAGTACATACATGTGCATGAATACACATGCAAATATGTGAATGCACATGTGTCTGTGAACATCACACACAGGTACATGTATGGGTGTGTAAACATACATGTGTGCACATGTGTACAGGTGTGTGCAAAGCGTAATCAGGGGCCCATGGAATTGCACCTGTGTATACAAAGATGTGCCTGTATATGTACGTACGGGCGCATGCATATCTGCTAATGCACATGCCTATATTTGTACCATGAGCCTGTGTTCTAAGTAGGTGAGTGTGTATTATCCTTGTAATCACTACTTAGAAGCTGTGACCTTGAGCAAGTTACTGAGCCTCTTGGAGTCTTCACTGTCATCTGTACAGTACCAAACCCTGCCTCATCGGGGTTTTGTGAGGATTAAGTGAAATAACGGCTGTAAAGCACCTATTACCATGGTCAGCGCATAGTAAATGCTCCCAGTAAATCAATATTAGCTTTCCTTCTCTGTACAGATATATACTGATCTATACTTAGGTTTACTTACAGAGCTATAAATCCAGAGATACATATCAAAATATTAACTCTGGTTATCTATGGAAGATGGGTTTTTGTTGTGAGATTTTTTTCTTTTTGACTTTCATATTTTCCAATTTTTTGAAGAATATTATTTCTCTTTTTCACTCTCTTTTGAAGCTTATTTCTTCAAAATAAGGATGGGCTCTCCCTGGCATACCTCAATTACATGTATTTAAAGCTATTTAAATACCGCACCAAGAAAAGCATAATTTTGATACTCCACCAATTTTTTTTATATTCTAGCAGTCTGTGAGCACTACCTAACAGCTCAAGAAGATGGCAGTACAAAGAAAAGCCACAGCATTTTGCTTGTCTGCCTTATCCAATGCAAAGGAACAGAATGAATTAATCACACTATGGGGTACAGATGATTTGCAAACATCTCGGTGACAGTTGAGTGACACCTATGATTCGTATTTTATTAAAGCAGAGAGGAATCCAGAGCTTTGCCCAAGGTCATACAAAAAAGCATGTGCCAGACCCCAGGCTATGAGAGATCTAAGGACTAGCCTGCTTTGCCACAATTTGGGCGTGTTTATGAAACCAAGAATCTAAATTCTTAACCAGTCATTTCTGGAGTCCAGCGGGAGGAAGGAGGAAATGACAACACAGGGCTAATGACAACAAAACAAACCAGCCACTGGCCACACCAGGGTTAACTCGAATGTATTAATCATTGTTTTTCCTTATTTCTACAATACAGATGGAACATTTAATTTCATAGAAGCACAACTGCCATGCTTATACTAAGCATTCGAAACACGACAGAACGCAGCTATCTGCGGTCCAAATCAACATCAATTACTAGCTGGCTCAATTCCCACAAAACCCCTGCAGAAGGTCTCTGAGTTTCCGAAGGAAACCCGGCCACAGACAGTGGCGAGTGAAACAAGCAGCTCTTTCCCCTCGGGCCTCAACTTATAAATCATACGCTAGATAATAATCCAATCATCCCCCATACATTTCCTCCCCAGGTATGCTATTAAACCTCGTTGAACGACGTTTCCAAGCTATTAAAGCGCACACCCAGGCACACGCCCTGCAGCCTTCCACACAGAGCGACATTTTGACATCATCAAAGTTGAATACAGCCTTTTCCAAATTTACTGCAAAATGTAGGCTTGTCTCTCGCCTCATTTTTGACTCTTGTCTTAAAACGGAGGCGAGGGGGATGGGTTTCGGCACAGACGGAACTGTGAAACCCTGAGTAATCGCATCTCCCTGCGGGGAGCTGTCGGCGGCACTAGCAGCGATTTTAATCTTTTCTCTCCGCCCATTTTTCTTTTCCATTTCATGCTTGATTTTTATTTTCCTTCCCAATGACGTCAAACCAAAGGTAGAAAATGGAAAACGTAATGTCCCCAGGTCGTCGTAATGTCCCCCTGGGCGCTGGCGGATTCTGACAAGGGGACCCGCGCGCCGTGGGAAATGCAGGGAACGCGGCGGGGCACAGGTTTTTCCACTGCCAGAGTCCCGCCCGAGGTCACGGAGGGTCGCGCCCGGCCCGCGGCGGCCTCGAATCCGAGCCCGGGGCCCGCCCGGCCCGCCCAGGCCCAGCGTGGCCTGCCAAGCCGCGGCGTCGAGCTGGCCACAGGCCGGGCTGCAGAGGCCTGAAGCGGCCGGCGGGAAGGGTAAGGCCGGGGTCCCCGGCCCAAGGCGGGAATCGGCGCTGCTCACCTGCTGGTACCGGCTGCCGCAAGCCGGCTCCACCGCAGCCAGAGCCGCCAACGCCAACGCCATGGCGCAGCCGGCCGTAGGAAAGAGGGCGGACGAGCGAACGAGCTGAACGAAGGGGCGCGGGCGCCGCGGCGGGGGAGCGCGGGGAGGCTGATGGGTCGCGCCTCGAGAGGGTCTCGATGGCCGTCGCTGTTTCCAGGCAAGCCGCTCTCTTCGGGCTGTGAGCACCGCCGCCGCGGAGGCTCCGACACGGCCCCTGGGGAGGAGGCGGGGACCACGACGACGACGCTGCGCCGCCGCCCCGCCCCCGACTCGCGCAGCCCCGCGGTGCCTCCGTCCGGGTGGGAGCCGCCTCTCCTCCCGCGCCTCTCAGGCTGCAGCGTCGAGTTCCAGTCCGCTGAGAATGAATTGCTTACAGGCCACCACAGAGAGGGTCTCGTCGCCAGCACTGAGCTTCCCCTACGTGTTCTTACCAGCCCTGATCACACACAGGGCCACAGCCCCATAAGGCAGAGGTCTTTCACCCCCAGGGAGGTTGACAGTCTTAATACACCAGCGAGCTGATCCCTGGTCTGGCTGCAGAATCTATCTGGATTCTTATCCACTCACTCCCTGTCTGCCATCCTCCTAGAGCAGGGGTGAGTCAAATACAGGGCAGGGGTCGGTCCAATGACCGTGGAAGTATATGACAGTCAAAGCTCAGTGTCCATAAATTAAGTTTTTTTCGGAGCACAGCCACTCCCTTTTGTTTAGTATTACATACAAACCCTAAATTACTTGCTATTGGGCCCTTTGCAGAAAACGTTTGCTAACCCTAAATCCTCGAAAACCTCTTAGATCTCAAAGCCTGTTTAGGGTGAGGGATGATATTAGCATCCTCATTTCCACGCAGTTCTTTAAGTGTTTTAACAGCCTCATCCGTGGATATAGACGTGATCTTTTCTGAACCAAAGCTCTCTGAGGAGCTGACACTAGAGGTAAAACTTCCAAGAGTGAGCCATGCAACTGCCCTTCCCGTAGCGGTTATACATGCAAAGGTGGTGAGGGAAGTGAGAGCTTGTCTTGGGGAAGGGCTGAGAGGGGGCAGGCATACCCTCCATATAAGGAGATAATTATTACTGTTTCACGCATGAGAAAATGATGTCCGAAGAGATAAAATATTTGACCCAATAACAGAGCTAGTAAGGGCTAAAGCTAGAATGCAAACCCATTCAGCCAGCTTTAAAAACCATTATCATGCAGCTAAAGTATAAAGTTTATACTTTATAGTATTTGCCATACTAGACAAGAGTATTTGCCTTTTAAATATGTTGGTATCGCCCTTAGCATATAGCATAGTATAGCTTATCTAACAGTTTGAGGTGTCTTCTTTCATTCTGTAACACCCAGCCCTCTGGGATTGCTTTTACTCACAGGACCAATACAGAAGACAACTTGATCTTTGAGGCTTCTTGTAATTTCTTCTTCTTTTTTTAAGATTATTTATTTATTTATTTATTTATTTTTAGAGAGAAGGGAATGGAGGGAGTAAGAGAGGGAGAGAAACTTCAATGTGTGGTTGCCTCTCACGAGGCCCCCACTGAAGACCCGGTCTGCAACCCAGGCATGTGCCCTGACTGGGAATCGAACCAGTGACCCTTTGGTTTGCAACCCGCGCTCAATCCACTGAGCTACACCAGACAGGGCTGTAATTTCTTCTTGATTGCCTGTCCACATTGGTAGTCTGGGGTTGGCATTAATATGGTTATTGGTTTGGTTTCTAATTTTCAAGTCTAGCTCACTACATATTTTATTTTATTTTCTTAAAGAGTTTATTTATTTTTAGACAGCTGGGGAGGGAAGGAGAAAGAGAGAGGGAAACATCAATGTGTGGTTGCCTCTCAGATGCCCCACACTGGGGACCTGGCCTGCAACCCATGCATGTACCCTGACTGGGAGTCAAACCAGCAACCCTTTGGTTCACAGGTTGGTGCTCAATCCACTGAGCCACACCAGCCAGGGCTGACTATATATTTTAAAACATAGCTGTGTTTTGAAACTACTCTGAGGTTTCTGTATAAAGGAACCAATTGTAATCAGTAAAATTTCTAGATATTTATCTTCCTCGCTTTGAGTTCTCTGCTAGTATACAAACTCCTACATGTCTGTCCCTATTTCCAGTGACATGCCAATCTGAGAGTCCCAAAGTGGTATGCTCCTTACTCTGTCCCTCAGTTTTTAATCCAGAAAAAAAAAAAAACTTTAAATGTAATAAGGTACAGTGTAACATCCCAAACATAATGTCCTGCCTTGTGGTCTTATATAAGGAGGGAAAAGTCTAATTTGAAATTTTTTTAAATCTCGCCAATAGAAAGTAGAAATCCAGACTTCTTTGCTCAGATATTCTAAACTTACATGTAAGAAGGAATAACAAAGATGTCTGTGCTGCCACAAATGGCTATTGGAACTACAGCTGCCATCATACGCTAGATAATAATCTCTATCAGCCATCTCTATGCAGTCTGCAGCACTGTGGCTTTTGCGGAAAACTTGGTACCCTTCCCATCTACTTCTCTCCTAAACCACTTTCTCCCTCAATAGCTATACACTCCCTGTATATGGACATACATATTTATCACAATGTAAATACGAGACTTTATTACAGGAATTATTTCTTCTCAAAAGAAAAAAAAAGTTTCCAGTTACCCTTGCCTGCTCCTTTTCTGATGTCCTAAACCAAAATGTTTTGTGTTGACAATAAATATTGGGTTTTTTTCTTTGAGTTTTCCCCGAAGCCTTTAATAAGTAAACTGAGAAGATTTGTGTTGGTTTGATGGGTGAATATAAGGGGGGATTGAGAAATTGAGGCCCCACCGTATACGGTCTCCAGTTGGCAAGCAAATTGTACAGGGAAGTGAAAAACTCTGAATCTCTGACTCATGGATTCCTGCCTGCTGCAAGCCAAGCAGATGGGAAGATACTCCAAGGCTATAAAAACTGCACTCTTTGGCTTCATCTTGAGATGTTGTCAAGAGAGTTTCCACAGAGAAAGTTATTAATTTCAGATTGCTGCACTTAGAAACTTATTTCCCCACAGAATAACAGTAATAATTTCCATGTGCAATACTTTTTATGTGACTTGCTGACTCTGAATCATCCATCCTGAGAGAGAAGAGAAATATTATGGACAAGCAAGAGCATAGCTCATGACTGCTTTTCTTTATTCCCCTAGTTTAGACAAAAATTTCCTCCAGAGAGATGAGGTCTTCTGTCGTTCACATGCACCTGAGTCCCACACAGCACTGAGCTCAATGAGAAACCAAGAAGGGTTTGTTAAATTTTAAACAAACCCTCACTGGTCTAATATCACATTTCAGGCCTTAAATGTCTCCAGCTAATCTTTACAGGGCTCCAACTGAAACATGGAGTTCCATTTCTACTGACTTATTCTTTTTATTCTCACTGCTTTCTGTAAGTTTCATTAATGGCAAAAGGTAATATCCTCATATTCAACTAAAGACACTGTTCACTGATGATTACTACTGTTTGTGGAGCACCTCCTGGGTCTTTGACCCTTTCTCACATCATCTCCTTAATCCTCATTTCAAATCCATTCTGCAGATGAAGACACTGAGAAAACGTACATGCCTTGCTCAGCTAGTGAGTGATTGAATCACAGACCAGACTGTGATCTGTTGGACCACAAAGCTTGAGGTGCTAAGGGAAACACAGGACATGAAAGGAACAGGTCCACCCTTGGGGTCTTCACGATGAAAGAGAGAAGACAGTAAACACATATTCAAGGCATTTTTAACATGAAAATTGCACATTAGTTACATCTGTGTTGAGCTACATTAACTAATGCTGAGAGATGCTGTAGAGAATTATGTGCCCAGGTGGGATTGACCAGGTAAGAATTCGGGAGAAAGGGCTTTGCATGAGAACAAGGCTTTGCTGTGATGGGAAGGGGAGGCACACCAAGTCATGAGTGTGCTTGTACAGAAACTCAGAACAAGGGTCAGCGAACTTTTATGTAAAGGGATAAATAGTAAACATTTTGGACTCCATGGGCCACCAGCTTTCTGTCACAACTACTCCACTTCGCCGTTGTAAACACAGCGATAGACCATACCAAACAAATTGGCACGGCTGTGTCCCACTAAAACTTTATTTATGAGAACTGAAAGTTGAATTGCCTATTTTTTTCATATGTCATGAAATATTATTTTTCTTTTGATTTTTTCAAGGATTTGACAATGTGAAAACTATTCTTAACTCTCAGATCATACAAAAACAGTCAGTGGGCTGGATTCGGCTCCCAGGCAGTAGCCTGCCAACCCCTTAGCTTACTAACAGGACAGAAAAAGTAGTTTATGTGCTAAGAGTTTGAGTAGGAAGTTTAAACCACAGAGTAGTGCAGAAGGCCTCATGGAGAGGGAAGGAAAAAAGAGAAGAGGATGAGAATTTATAGAAGAGCTTAAAACATAAACGGCTTGTGCAAAACTGTGAGAGGATAAGGGTTAGCTGAGCAGGAATCCCACAGGGACTCCTGATTCCATGGTTTACCTTCTTCCCACCGGAACACAGTGTATTCATTCATTCAACAAATACTGATTTAGCACCAATATGGGCAAGTACTATGGTCTTCTGCATAGAAGCTGAAACTATAAAATAATACTTTATCATTTATTCTCCAAAATCAAATTAAGAAATTCTAAGGGTGGTTATTTGCTTATTTTAGCTGCATACTACAAGTTTTGGTATGCTATGTTTTATTTCATTCAGCTCAGTATTTTCTAATTTCCTTTGGGATTTCCTCTTTGATTGGTTATTTAGCAGTGAGTGATTTAATTTCCATATATCTGTACATTTCCCAAATTCCATAGTTATTGATTTCTAATTTCACTTCATTATGGTTAGAAGACATATTTTATATCACTTTAATCTTTTTAAATTTATTGAGATTTGTTTTATGCCCTAGCATGAGGTCTATCCTGGAGAATCTTCCGTGTCTACTAGAGAAGAATGCATATTCTGGTATTGTTGGGTAGAGTGTATATTAGTTTTAATTGACTTAGAATGTAATTCATGTCTTCTATTTCCTTGTTGATCTTTTGCCTACTTGTTCTAGCCATTATTGGAAGTGGGTTGTTCAAGTCTCCAATTATCATTGTTGAATTATCTATTTCTCCCTTCAGTTGTGTCACTTTTACTTCATACATTTTAATGCTCTATTATTAGGTACATGCATGTTTATAGCATTTATTTATTTTATACACTGTTGATCCAAAAACGATTTAAGTGGTTACAGGGTAGCAAGAAATCATGCATTAGAAGTAAATGAGAAAGAAAAAGCAAAAAACAGTAGCACGTGAAACAGACTTTCCCTTCTTGTTCTCTGTTGTCTCCACGTGAACAGAGCCTGGCACACAGTAGGCCTTGTAGGACTGAAATAACATCAGGAATGAGGTTAACACAGAAACGAAGTTCTACGTGTTATAAGTGCCCCACAAATTTGTTGTGTGTTTGAAGTGGGGATCTGATTGGTTATACAATTGATATTAAACCTGATGGTAAATAACACAAGAGAAGATACAAAGCCAAAGAAAAACTTGATCCCAAAGGTCCTCACTGACATTTAATTACAAAGATACTGCCCCTTATGTCCAAAACAGAATATATGCTTTAACTTCCGGGAATCTCCCCCGCCAGGAGCGATGCTACAGGTGAGGCATGTATGGACTACCACATCTGACCGTGCTGTTGTGCACTGCCACATTCCCAGGATGGCCATCCCATTGCAGTCCACACAATTGACACCCACCCCCACGCCCCACCTGTTGACGGTATACAACCTGTACTGTGCAACTATAGGATGTGACCCCATAAAATCTTTGAGTGATTCCTCCCCTGACAAATGGCTCGCACTGTATTTGGGGTGTTGTGAGGGGCATGAGGGACAGCAAAGTGACCACAAGGAAATCAAGTGTCCGATCCTTATCTGTGGACACCCTGTACCAACCAATTGTGATAACTAAGTGCCTTGGATAAAAAGAACAAGGTGAGTAGGGACAGCTCTTAACTCTCAAACCCTGAGGCTGATTAGTGAAGTAAGAAAAGAGTTTCTCACATTTCCCAGGATGGCAGTTTTCTTACTGTGTTTAGGGAGTATCATAAGAAACACAATTACACAAGGGGAATACTAAAGCTGGGAGCGCTGCGCTGCCGGTGGTGTGTCAGGGGAGAAAAAAAATGCGTTAATTGTGACGCAGAAGAGAGGTGACCCGCCAGGGGGGCCACTGGAAGCAGCTGACGTTGGCTGCAGCTCGAGGACATGAAGGCTGGTTCCTGGCGCCTTCAGGGAACTTGTCCTGGCAACTTATGCAGGCCTCAGGCAACACACATGGAGAACCTCCTGTTCTAAAGAAGATGGCACAAGGCCCGGGACATAAATAATGCCTTAGTTTTTAAACAGAAATCCTGGCCAATTACTCACGAACTCCTCTCTAACATTATTCTGTGTGAGGCTCTCCCTCACCCCATCTTCAGTAGCTAAAGCCCCCGGATGGAAACACAAGCCCCCTTCTCTGCCAAATTCCTCCCCTGGGGCCAGCAGTGCTGCGTGGAAGAGGGTAGGGGTACCTTACCCCTTGGTCCAGTGGCACCTCGGGAACAAAGCCTTTCCAGAGGTGACTGTGATAAAGCAGGTCACAAAAACTTGGGCTTCGATTTTAAATGGTATAATAGGCCTCCTGCTAAATGGCTGAATAAAAGCTGATCTGGGCTCTTGAAACACCAGACATTCTCTTGCCTTGTCTTTCCATTTCCTATTAAGTCAGTGTCACTCCATGAGCAGTCACTGTCAATATGCTAGTCTGCAAAACATCCAGAATACCAGCTCAAATTCCCACTGGCGTTTTTCACCATAAAAAGCTTTGGACACCCTGGACCGACCAGATTGTTACTGTTCATGGCCCTAACGGAGGTGTTCTGATGCCACTGGCCCCAATGACACCACCTCGATAACTCACATGTATTGACTACTTACCGCATGCCAGGGTCTATGCCAAGCAATATACATTTATTATCTTTTTTTTTTTTTTTACCACTTGCAGTAAACATATCAAATGGAGTCTATTTCTCTCTCTATTCTATGGATGAGGGAACAAGTCCCATGGAGGCTAATTATCTTGAAAATTAGGGCTAAAAGGGCTTTAGAAGTCATTTGATGATTCTTCTCCTTACAGACAAGGAAGCTGAGCTCAGAGAGGTTAAGTCACGTGCCCATGATCACACAGCCAGGAAGAGACAACGCTGATACCTAACACAATGTTCATTTCATCCTTGAACTGCACCCTTTGTCCCTTTGGGTGAGCACACATTGCCCTGGACTCCTGCTTTCTGAGTCTGTGTCCAGTCGCTTGTGAGCTGAGGTTGAATGCCATCCCCAAGTCTGTTGTCATCACGCAGTCAAACTGTGATTCAAAGGAGCGGGGGCGTCCTGCTCTCTCTGCATCACACTGATGACGACATCAGATTCTGTGACTCAGAATACGCAGAAGCTCTCTGGCCCTTACAACTTTCCCCACAGGAAACCCTCCAGGTGCTTGGTTACCTTTTGAGTTCTATTGTGGGTGGCAGAGAACGCATCTAAAAATAGATCTGTCCCCAGCTCTCCCAGAAGAGGCTTGCGGCCTAAAAATGTCAGTTTTTTCTCCCTTCCAAAACACAGACATCACTTCCTGGAGCAAGGCCCTTCCTTCCCAACCCAGCAGCTACTTAAAGAGAAGCCCTCCTCCTACCTCCCCCCCCCCCCCCCCCCCCCCCCCCCCCCCCCCCCCCCCCCCCCCCGCCCCAAGACTAGCCTTCCATCTTGGGGAAGGGAGAGAAATATCTCTTGACAGCAGAAAGAAAAAGTATTTCTTATGAACTAGCAAAAATTGCTCTTCTAAATCCAAGTGACTTCAAGGAAGAAGATGTGGGTCTGTGACCTAGTCTTTTACCTCCTGAAGATCAACTAATTGGGACAATGTATTAAAAGTGATCTGTAAATCGCCAATACCAGGAACGATCACATCTGTGCAAATATTCCTGCATCTTCAAAATAGCAGTGAGCAGAAGGGATGACTTTTCTTGTGATACCTTGAGCGACACAGATTTTCCAGCACAGAGACCCAGGGCGTGTTCCTGGCCTGGGCTTTCCGTGGGTAACTAACTGCTCGTGTGCCGCGATGAGGTTAGGCCCACTGCATCGAAGCAGTTCTGAGGCTGGGCTCATGCCAGTTAAAATGGGGTGCAGATGCTAGAATGAGTCCAAAATGACAGACCTAGGCAGGCCTAGAGGGAATGGAAAATCACCAGGCGGGAAACTGTACCTTGGGAAACTGCCTGCCAACCCTCCCCAAGACAAACAGATGCCCGGCTAAGATTGGGGTCTGGGTTCGGCCTATCGGACATAAGAGGTTACAGCTTTAACTTGAGCCGGACAAGATGTATCAGGAACAATGGTCAGCAGAAACAGCACCCAGCAACCAGCTCTAGCCAGTCAGTCTCTGACACCCCAACCAGTTACCCTTCGCGGACTTTTGCACTTAAAAACCCTGCCCTAAGAACAACCGAGAGAGTCTTAACCTCCCTCGGTTGGCTCCCCAACTTCCCTAGGTTGGCTCCCCAACCTCCCTTGTGTGGCTCCACTTTGTCCACTTCCCCCCGCGAGTCTTAACCTCTGTTGGTTGGCTCCACTCTTCCTCTTGTTCCCCACTAATAAACCCTGCTCCTTAGCTCGCCGCATCCACCTGGTTTCTTGAGCGACTCCGCCCTAACAAAAATGAGTTTCAATCAGCCAGCAGATCAAGAAGACCGGAGAGAGCCTTGTTTGGCCCTAGGAGGACCTCCCAAGGGAGGCTCTGCCACTGTGTGAACCTGGAGTTGTTCTCTAGGCAAAGACAAGTTTGCCAGCTTCTTGCCAGGGGTATGTGATGCTTCAGCTCCACGGAACACTTTGTCACGTTAGAGGTGTTTCCAGTTCTCTTATTTTATTCATGCGTTCATTCACTCAGTAAATACATATTCAATTCTTACTCCATGGGCAGCCTTCTCTGTTTTAAAAACTTTTCTATTGTCTGCGAACACAAAGCCCACACATGGTGAGTACAGCTTGAAGGTAAACAGGCTTTGTTTAGACACAAGAAGTAAAGTTGTGCCTATTTCCATTGCATCCACTCCCTGCCCCTACCTCCTCGACCTTCCCCGTAAGCTAGAGGGCACTTTGGGGGCACTTTCTATACCTGGGAACCACCGTGCTCCTGGAAAGCACTGTTTTCAGAATGCCGTTGTGCTCTTTTTATACTATTTGTTACAGTATTAGTACAGCATTTGTTGAGCACTCTAATGCCTGCCTCCATGAGAGATTCTGGGGGAAAAGAAAAGCAATAACAATAACAACAACACAAACGCATCATGAAGAAGAACAAGAACTGTTAGATGTGCCCGGGTTTTAGGTACTTATAAGGCACGGTCAAGTGAAAGGGAATATGCAAGATAGTTAACGCCCAAAACCAGGGGACATGCATCTGACTCCTCCCACCCATCCATGCCCGGGACAGACAGCAATAATCACAACACCCTCCCCCCAGGGTAGATGCCCCGAAAAGTCCACCTTAACACACTGCTCTGAGCACCCCCTGCCAGGTGTCTAGAGGTGGCAGGTAAAACAAAATCCATTCATTTCCTCTTTCCATCCACATATTTTTGACCAAGTGAAACTGTTCGAAGAAGGAAGAAATGGCATGGTCGGGAAAGATGCCACAGGGGAGGATAATGTCAGCAGCCTCCTGCAGGGTCGATTGAATTTGGATAGAGCCGGTAAACAGAGAAGAGGAGGGAGGAAAAACAGTATTTGCTGTAATAAAGCTTTTTGCATTTTTAAAATAAATAGTCAAATCTATGTTTCTCTCTCTCTCTCTTTTTAATGACTTCTTGGTTTTCATTTACAGAGGTCTTTCTCATTCCCAAGGCCTTGAAAAAACCTTCGCCTATATTTTCTACTAATGCTTTTATAGTTTTCTTTTGTACATGAACATATTTTATTGAATTGCAATTTATTTGGGGCTAAGGAATATGGTAGGAGTCCAGTTTTTTGTTTTTTGGGTTTTTTTTTTTTTGCTGGCTAGCTAGATCTCATGCCGTTTTTTGAATATCATTTAAAAAGTCTCCTTTATCATGTACAAAATCTTCATATATACTTGTGCTTAAGTCTGGATTCCTGATTCTTTTTTACTCCTCTGTTCATGCATGTTATTGGGAGCCCTGCATTTAAGAAAACTCACATCACAAAAGCCTCAATGTATAAATTAGATAAACTAAAAGGATAGAATCTTTTAGGTTGCAGATAGCAAGCTGCCCTAATTGTCCCTGAAGGAAGTCCATTTTTTCAGTATTTTTATACATAACTTTTTAAATAAGTTTTTTTTAAAGATTTTATTTATTTATTTTTTCAGAGAGAGGAGAAGGGAGGGAGAAAGAGCAATGTATGGTTGCCTCTCACATGGCCCTCACTGGGGACCTGGCCCACAACCCAGGCATGTGCCCCGACTGGGAATCGAACTGGGACCCTCTGGTTCCCAGCCCGCACTCAATCCACTGAGCTACACGAGCCAGGCCTTTTTAAATAAGTTTTATTGGCATATAATTCTCACGCCACATAATTCATCAATTTAAAATTCAGTGGTTTTCCATATATTTGCAATGTGCAACCTGCACCACAATCAATTTTGGAACATTTGCATCACTCCTGAAGAAACCCCGCATTCATTGGCAGTCACTGCCCACTTTGTCCCATCCCCCTCCGGCGCTAGGCAACCTCTACCTTGTGTCTGTAAAGATTTGCCTGTTCTGGATATTTCATATAAATGAAAGATACAGTACATAGTCTTTTGTATCTGGCTTCTTTCACTTAGCATGATGTTTTCAATGTTCATCCATAATTTAACATGTATCTGTACTTTCTTTTTTAAAATTGAGATAACATGAAATTAACAATTTCAAAGTGCACCATTCAGCGGCATTTAGTACCTTCATTATGTTGTGTGACCCTCACCTCTGTCTAGTTCTGAAACATTCTCATCACTGCCAAAGGAAAGCCCCTACTCATGAAGCAGTCTCTATTCCCCCCACCCCCACCCCATCCCTGGCAACCACTAATCAACTTTCTGTCTCTGGATATGCCTGTTCTGGACATGTCCCACAAAGACAGTGATACAACCTGTGACCTTTCGTGTCAGGCTTCTTTCACTTAGCACATAGTTTCCAAAGTTCACCCACCCTGGAGCACGTGTTTCCAAACTTCATTTCTTCCTGGTTGAATATTCCGTGGTAAGGATATACTTGATGGACATTTTGGTCATTTTGAATTTCTGGCTATTATCAATAACAATGCTATGATCGCTCATGTACACAGTTTGTGCGAACTATACACTTCTTTTAAAAGGAGCATTACCTTTTGCATAAAGATACATACTTTGCAATTCTAGTCCCGTGTGCCATCTGTTCAGGGGGATTACAAAGTTTATTTGTTCATGGCCTTGTGTCTTTAAAGCCAAATGTAATTTTTCTTTTTGGAGGCCTTAATCCTATTAGTCTATGCTAGTGTGAACTACTATTAAGTTAATTAAGAAATGAAGAAATTAATTAAGAGAAACTGCAACGTGGCGAAGGTCCTGAGTAGGTGGCCGCTCCAAAGGGTCCGTGACAATGATGGAGGTGGTAGCAAAGCACAGTGAAGGACCAAAGTCTCTAATTACACTCTTACGTTCCTTTCTTAGCAGGAATAGGATCCTGGTAATTTCATCCATCTGTTTATGGGCTAGAAGTTCCATTTTTAAACTGGCTTAAGCATTTAATAGGTTTTGCCCATTAATCCTTCCGTGAACAGCATGGCCATAGCAAGGTTCAATGAAAGAAATCAAAGAGGCCAACAAAGACAGACGTAGTTTTTTTAATAGACTCGGCTCCCACACCAGACTGAAGTTCTTTTTTAAAAAAATTTATGAAATGTATTGGGGTGACATTGTTCAATAAAAGCATATAGATTTCAGGTGTACGATTCAATAACCCATCATCCATGTGTTGTACCGTGTGTTCGCCACCCGAAGTCAAGTCTCCTTCCATCACCGTTTATCCCACTTTGCCCTCTTCTGCCTCCCC